>JANSTP010269926.1:0-10491 GCA_025330745.1 Cladonema radiatum | reverse complement strand
AAGTGAAACGGCATGGCTTGTGGGAACAGGCTTTGCAAATTAAAACGAAATGCTCTCTTTTCTGTTCCCACTAATTCCTGAATTAATATTAAAACGTTTTCAAAACGGAGCGTCTAGTGGAAACGTAGTCTTAATCCACAAAAGTAGGGATATGTCCCTTCAGTATGATAGCACACAGAGTGTAATGCTTAACAAGCAAAATTAAAGAAACTTAAAATATTTTTGTTTTTTCTTTGCCACAAAAAAAACTTTACTGAACAAAAAAGTGTGTGTGTGTGGGGGGGGGGCATGACACCCCCGCCCCCTGCCCCCCGGTGTCGACGGCCCTGCATCTCCCTTCTTGATTAGATGTTTATTATGGTTAGTTGTTATCTGATTAACGTTCTCTCTACAGCTAATTTTCAAAGTGTTTTGATAGAATATCTTGTCGTACTTGCTACCTTTTGAGAAGTGTTTGTTGATGAGGTTAAGAACATGCTTCCCAATATTTGCTGAGACGGTTTGACTATGTAACATTGTGGGTGTGCTTACGTGATTTATCTTTGTTTTTTTGGTTGATATTTTAGTTTTTAGGTGAAGCTAGACTTTTTCATCAATATAAAATTATATTTGGTTATATCATCAGAACTCACTGATGTTAAGCCTATTCAGGCTGGGCTTTTGAGGGACTCAAGGAAGCCTTGGGGTGGCATTTAACCCCCCCCCCCCTAAGAACTCAGGAACTACATGCCTAATTGGCATAAAACTTTCAGGGATGAAAGTATGTCATCATATTAGGTATTTAGTACCATAACCATTTTGATCACGTTATCATTCCCCTGATGACGTCATCATACTTTTTCAGTGTCTAACGACCCTAAAAATACCTACATTCACATATTTGGTGATAATTTGGGTTCTAGATGTCAATATAAGGTGAAATTTTGCAGTTTTGCATCATTTTAGTTCTTTTTTCAGATCATATAATCAAAATTCGTAAAAAAAACTTTTTCAAAAATGTTTTTCCAAAAAATTTTATGGCAATCTAGTCACAATAAAATTTGTTAAAAACTCACAAAGTTTCATGCAAAAAGGATTGGTCGTTTCTGAGTTATTTTGAAAAAGCCACAGGGAGGGCTTGAATAAGGTTAAAGTAACATCAGTAAAAACCTAAATGAAATCATGAATCATGTACAAATTTTTTGGTCCAAATGTCCTTATTTAGCTCAATATTTTTAAATAAAAACAATTAGTCCAGTCCCATGATGGGAGATTTGGACTCCCGTGGGCTATTGATGACGATTTGAAAAACTATGGACTTTTTGAAAGTTTATGGTCTTAGCTATTAGAAAAATCATGGTTGACAGTTTGTTTTAGCCTTTTTGGGCCAATTTTGGCCAATTTCTGACGTCAAGTGACCTTGAAATAATGTGTCGGTCAGAAAAAAAAAGTTCACCAAATATAGACGTTTTGTACATCAAATGAAAGATAATTTTATGCTGATCAACTTTTAATAAAAGACCTGTATCTCTAAAAAATGTCTTTTCAAGTTAGAGGTCTTTAAAAATTAAAAGTATGACGTCATTATTAAAGAAAGCTTCTGGAAAAGACCATCATTTTTTTCCTCTCAGCTAGGCTGTAGATAGTCGTTGCGTCTCGGTACATTGTTGAAGATATTTCTTTATGGGTTGGATACTGTGGGTTGATGATTTTGAAGCAACGGCTACTGTGTAACATATTATTGCCACTCCACGGAAAAATTCCCATAAGCGATTTAGCATCTTCTAGTCAAAATTTTGACCAGAGAATCGAGAGCGAATTGAATGAAATATTCGCTGATGCTTCTTATAGCAATTGGGCTAGCTATATGAAAATCTGTGGCTGAATATTCCGTAAGAAATTTAGAAAATTCTAAAAAAAGAACTAGCTCGGATGAAGCGACATCACTCTCACTTTAGCTATCAGTGAACAAAATGCCAATATTCGAATTATCATGTGCGACAAAGTAATGAATTGGTTTTTCAATACCTACCTTATCAGCACTTTTTACATCGGCCCGTAATTAACGCTGGTCCTCTAATTCCATCACCCACAACTTTCTACCTAACGCCATTTAGGACCGCAAGACTTTTTACCTAAGTTTTTATTCTGATTTTAACAATGGTCATGTAAATGGTCATATAATTTCGTTATTTTTAATGAATAACATGTTAAACTATTAAAAACATGGTAACTAATTGAGTTTTGGCCAAATTCAAACTTCTCGAATTCTAGCCTAATAACTAGCAGAACTCCCTTGCAGAAAAAGTTTAATTCTTCAAAGCCGTCATGTAATGTAACAAAAATTTTGGACTATACCAGCGAAAACTGCCCAGAAAATTAACGCTAGTTTTTTAAAAAGTAACCATTTATTGACCCATATTACGCCGGCCATTTTTACGCTAATCCTTTTAACGCCGACCGGCAAAAGCTAAAGCCATTTAGTGCCGGCGTAAAAAGAGCCGATAAGGTATGGAAAAACTATCTGAACAAAACTTTTTTTAATGAATATTGCCGTTTTAGCTAAGCCGCCTTTATAATATTGTCATTATTAGAGATTTTTGGCTCCAGATATAAGGTCATTAGTTATTGCCCAAAAAGCGTACCTATATCCTCTTCGTACCCGTAAGTATAAGCTTGGATCATTTCGTGCTCCGATGGTTTGCTTTAGCTGGCTTTCGTTCATTTCGGCTCTTTTTGACTGAATTTGGCTGGCTTTGGTTAGTTTTGACTCGTTCTATTCACTTAACAAGTACTAATCATCCATTTAATTTACTCCCAATTTGGGTATAAAATTGCCGAAATAGCTCTTATGGAGAGACCAGATATCAAAAGCTTTCTTGCTCGCAAAGCATGGTGGCGGCCGCTTAAGAAAGTCACCCTTTACTACCGCCACCCTTTATATTTTAACCGCTCCGTTCCTAAATATAAAACTCGTGCCTACGGGGTGTTAATTTGTACAGAACTATGTAGTTGTTTCCACACAACAAATCAATGTGAAAATGATTCAAAAAAAATGAAAAATATTCCACTGATTCAACAGATAGCGAAAGTAAAGAAAACGCCCAATGAGGTCAGTTTACGTTTTAGCTCATAACATGTTTCTAAGATTTTTTGGGGCAGGGCCTCCGGTGCCCTCCCCCTAAATCCACCACTGTGTGGACTTATAAAATACTGAGGAGGAAAATAAGGAGGAGAAAAATATGAGGAGGAAAATAAAACTTTCCAAGATATGTTGAACTGTGTTATGTTGAATTGTGTTATTCAGGCGAGTTTAGTCTATATGTAAAGTAGGGGGGGGGGGGGTTTGGGGCGTGCAAAGGGCATGAATTGAATCCAAAAAATGGGAAGAAAACATAATTCTGAATGCAGATGGAGGGAGAAGATTGCTCATTCCCACTCCCCTTGCGTCGGTTTCGACGGCCCTGTTATTTTAACTTTGCCCAAGGCTCCATGAATTATTTAAATCAAAGTATATTATGATAGCTACTAGTTTTGCGATGTTTGTGTTAGTATAAAATAGTAAATGTTTGTCTTTCAGAGTACCTGTCCAAATGCTTGCAAAAGTTTTGGAAATGAATATTGTGGAAAGTGTAAATGCAAAGAGAGTTGTTCCGCTGTAATTCCCTTCCATTGCTCCTGTTCTCAAGGTATTTATAACTTTCTATGTTTATAGTCGTTAGATAAATGTTTCCTTAAAAGAAAAAGGTGGCTCATTGCAATAACATAATGGTAATATTTTAAGCCGTTAATTTGCTTCAGTCGAATAATAACACACTTGTAACATTGTAACATTCAGGGCCTGTGGGACAGTTGGAACGACAATGGAAATCAGGTCTTTTGCGCTTATTTTGTGCCATGTCTGTCACCAAGTCTAATATACAGGTTTATTGTCTTTATCTCTTTTTAATCAGTTAGTTTTCTAACCTATTTATTTATTTATTTATTTATTTATTTATGTATTTATTTATTTATTTATTCACTTATTTATTTATTTTTTCATATTGTAGCTATACATGTATTTTTTCTTTTAAAAAAAAAAAAAAAAATTGTGAACATTTTTATGTAAATTTCGTCTGGTGACGAAATAAAACCAACAAACATACAAAATAAATAAATAAATAAATAAATTTATCTTTGTCTCGTAAAATGAAAAGAGACAATTATTGAACAAAGATCGCGACATAACACGATACGTTAGTGAAGCTTAAAATTTTATAAATCAAAATTTCTAAATCATACTATTTTTCCATTCTGTTGTTATGATAAATTCTCTCATCATAAATGAAATTAAAGATGTCTTTGAAATACTTCGCATTCTTTTATCTTGCAAATGGCTCATATGGATGGTTCAGTGGTTCAGCTCAGCTGTAGACGAGCCCCATACGTACTTTATGAGCCTAGAGTAAGCTGAGGAAGAGTGGAAGGTTGACCGGACCACATCCAATCCAATCAAACGTAATAATTGTGACCGCACTTCAAAAATATCTCAAGTTATTTGCCACCATTTGAAGTTGTCTTTTGAATAAAAGGATGATGTCATTGAATTTTTAAATTGATAAATTTTTGCCGAAGTTATTTGGAAATATCAAAGTTGGAACTTTTCTTTGGAAATCGGTTGACAATAGTAACATTAGGCTTTTTGCCAATTTATTCGGACTAACCAACCTATTTAAAAATTATTCCTAAGTTGCTCTGATAATACACAGCGCATTAATATCGCTCAATATTGTAATGACCAGATGGAAATTTAATGACAAAATATTTCGTTTTTTAAGATTTAATGGATTTTCCTAGAGATGGAAAACACGATATACTTGCACTAACTCTGATTTTAAGATGTTCATTTACCATGCATCCGAGTTTTATTGCGCTATTCAAATTTTAGCATATCAAAATTCGAAACCTGAAAACTGCAAAAAGGCATTGGCAGATAGCAACAATGTGAACGGTTTTTACGATTTGGATTTGGGCGGAAAATATCCGACAGTTTTCTGTGAAACCCAATCAGATGGTATGATTAATTTTTTTTCTTTTCTTTTAATTATTATTTTTTCTTTATTTTCATTAACTTCTCAATCTTAAATATAGCCTTGTTAAAAAAGTAATATTCCAAAGTGTTACATACTCATGCGTTTCCTATTCTCGTGTCATGTTAGCAGCTCGGCTTTTTTTAAAGCTTGAGTGACCAACTGATCTTTAAATCTCACTACAGTAAAGTCTGGAAAAATTTTAATTTATATCATTTTATTTTCAATAGTAACGTTTTAGGACTTTCATTCTGACTTCTTGTTGTCAATTAATTTTAAGTTTAATTGAAAGAATCTGAACCTTGAGGTGTTAGATCGATCTCATTTGAAAGATCTGTCTCTTCTCATCTATCTCATTTCCCCAATGATGATTCGCTTCCCCTCCCCTTCGTTTATTAAGGTGAGTAAAAAGTAGTTGCAATAAAATGCCAAGTCAAAACTATTTAAAGTTTGGCCAATTTTGGCTTAGCTCAAAGTAAAACAATCTTGTCAAAAATATCTGCCAATTACTGTGGCTGATTAGTACATCTTAAGGTTTGTGTTGAATAAAAAGTAGGCCGTACATCTGAGATATGCGGCCGTACGTCTATGATGTGCGGCCGAATGTTTAGGATGTCCGGCCGCATGTTTAAGGTGTGCGGCTGCATATTTGAAATTTAATTTTAGAAAAATTTAGTCGTCAAAATTACCAAATCTGGTCAGGAAATTTCTTCTAACAGAAAGTTTAAGAAACGGTTGCTACTTCACGTAAAATTTACATTTGGAAGAATCTCTGTATTCATTTTTTCATTTTTAATACGCTTTCTTCCGTAGTGCTTCGCTTGCGTATTTGTGTATGTACTCCCATATACACCACTACATCTTAGAAGGTAATATGAGTCATGTCACATAGTACTGCCAGATGCTCCGACTACATTTCACAGGGTGATGCGAGTGATAGATATCATATAGTAATCCAATATCCCCCACAATAATTCACAGGGTGATGAGTGTGATGGATACCACATAGTACTCCCATATGCCCCAACTACAATTCACGGAGTGATGTGAGTGATATCACATAGTACTTCCATATACCCCCATTATGTTTCTGAGGGTGAGATGAGTGATACAACATAATAGTCAGGACCATTAATTCTTCCCGTGTGCAAAGACGTGTTAGAAACGATTTTTTTATTTCAAATGAATTGTTGGAGGGTAAATAGGAAAAAAGAAACATGGTACCAAAATTTTTCATCAAACTTGGTTCTGTGACGTCATATTTATGCCCTGCAGTCTGACCGAAACTTTTTTTCTACAAAATCAAACTTTTGATATAACCAATCGAAAGATCTTGATGAGTGGAACAAGAAAAATATAAAAACTTCTATGTTTCTATGATATTTAACCATAAAAATGTTTAAAATGCAGACCAGGAACTTACTGACGAACTCAAAAATGTCTATTACTTCAGAATTATTCACCATATTGCCTCAAAATTTTGCATGTTAGCTTGCATTGATAAGAACATTCATTTGACGAACCATTTTTTAATGTGGTTAGTAAAATAATATAAGTAATTTACAGACCAGAATTAACAAACAGTTCAATGTGAAAATTAATCAATCATGGTCAATGTATGATCAATCAATGTTAAGGTTACAGTAAGCTGACTATATCAGATTTTGGTATTGTATCTTAATATATTTGACTAATTTAACCATGATTGCGCAAAATGCAGACCTAGAATTTACAGACTAATCAAAATCCCAGTATAGATTCAGTATTCCTAAAGTATAAATTCATTGTTATCATTATTTTATGTTCCATTATTACTCCAAAAAATTTGAAACACAGATTTTGAATTTCTTCAGAAATATACAGCATGATCCAACAAGAATCCAAACGAAGTTGTCCATTACCAAGTGAGTTAGGTATCGAAAGAGATCTAACAGAACATCTTTTTTATCAATGAATAACCTGTAGGAGGCCATTTGATTTTTTTCTTTTTTTTAAATATTCCTAATTTTTCTTCTACCTTATCGGCTCTTATTTCACCGGCCCCCTTAACGCCGGGTCTTTATTAACGCTTGTCGAAAAAACTCCTTAACGCCAATTTGGGGCTGCGTAATAAAGGCCTTAGAAAAATAAAAATGATGACCTGTAAGTTTAAGATTTTATGAGCCGCCAATAGCTATCTAAGGTTTTTCAAACCTCATACATACATACACCTAATTGACCAATTTTACACAGAAAGAGTTAGCTGGAACTGCATCAGGAACAAAATTTTCTAATTTTTAGTTCTTTTGAGTGTCCTATTTGCTAATTATTTAGTTAATAACAATATGCTTAGTACTCTTACTTTCAGGGTGAAACTTTACTCCGCTTTTCAATTTCTCTTTCGCTTTTAAGGCCTTTTTTTCGCCGGCCTATTTCGTTGGCTCAAACTAATGCTGGTGCAAAATTAACGCCGCTTAAGGGCCAGCGAAATAAGGACCAGCGAAACACGGCTCAGCACACGGGAATTTATTTTGTTTGTTTGACCCTGACTATAATACTTCCATATGCCTGTTAGATATTCTGAACCAAAAGAGGAATAAATTAAATGATACATTGAAAATAATCCATAGACCAGGTTTTCCTAGGCGTCATAACAAATTATGTGACCACATTTATTGCTCGAAGCTGTGCGGCCGCATATCTAAGATATATAACCCAATGTTAAGTTTTTCGTAATATTATGGTCTGTTTGATGACGTCATCACCTTTTAGATGAAGTCATCACTATCAAAATTATATCACAGTGTAAAAGAAGAATTTAGCTATTAGTGTCAAAAGTTTTATTACCATAAATATCATGGTTCTAATCCTTTTGCCCTTAGCACCTACTAAGCAAACCGCTTCTGAATCAACGTCAGCTACTAACCTGAAGACTTCAATGTTTAACTAGCTGCACACAGCGTTCTACGACCCTGAAGCGTCACATTGGACTGCTAACGCTGACCAAGATCGCTCCGCGATCCTATACCTGTATCCAATTCTCTAAAATCTCTAACATATGTTTTAGTATCTCTAACATATGTTAACATATATTTTTGTCATGTTATAAAATTATTTTAAAAAATCTTATTGCACTTATACGTTAGTGACGTTAAGGCCTGCTAGCGCAGGCCAAGCAAGAGATCGCTACGTGATTCCTTACTGATAATGTACTATTTTTTATAAAAGGTAAGAAAATAAGTGAAAGAGAGGTTGTTGCCATAGCAACCTACGGTCAAAATGGGCCTAAAAGGCTTTAGGACCATTCAGAGTAAATGTGTACATGGTTGTGTTACAAAAGGCAAAGGCCAGGTGAGATTATAGAAAATTTGGAAAATAGACTTCATGATGACATCATAGACCGTTATCATAGCAACCAACCGTCAAAATTGGTCTAAAAATCTTTCGAACCATTCGAGTTTTATATGTAACATATTTGGTTACTAAAGGCAAAGTAAAGGTAAAGTTGTAAAAAATTCCTAAAACTGATCTTTTAATAACGTTAAAAGCCATTGTCGTAGCAAGCAACCGTCAGAGTTTGCCTAAATGCACAGAACTATGAATGGTATATGCGTACCAAGTTTGGTCACTAAAGGCAAATGACAGATGAAGTTTTGGATCGTTTTTTTTTTCATTGTAGTTATTCGCTGTTTTCTATACGGAACGTTTCAACCGAAGCGCCAGGAAAATCGGAGTACTTTTTAACACAATTTCGGGTCATTGAAAATCTTCTTTTTTGCTTTTGTTTTCTAAATTCGGAATACTTAACTGCCATATTGAAATATGTGAAATCTATAACCACCAACATTTTCTTACACAGATTTTTTATTGCAGAAGCGATATGTATAAGTTCAAGGCTGCACACTCATGGTTATCAACATCATCGTGTAATGGGAATAAAGAGTTATGATGACTGCTTACATTACTGTGAAAAACGAAACGGTCCTCAAAAAGGCAAAGGCGAATCACAGGGAATTTATGTTGGCTATGCAGTATCGGGAAGTTCACGGTTCTGTGATTGTGTTGTTGGCTATATGGTTTATCGACCATATCCTTACTGGAATTTTTGTCGAGCCATTAGTCGCCATCAAGGTATTGATAAATTATATTTTTAAAATTCATTTGTAATCAGTACGAGCTTTAGGAATATTTTTTTAAGTCTAGCTCCAGAGTCGAATGGACCTTTCCCCGAGGTTGTAGCGCAAAACGAAGGAAAAGGACGCTCCTCGAATAAATACCCCACTATAAAGGACCTTCATTCCAAAAATAATAAGCAATAGGGGCTTTTCTTGTAAATTGCAAGTAAGTTCAGAAGTATTTGAGACAAACTGAGAAATTGGCGTGATTTCAGACTTAATAAAATAAAATAAATATTCAGTAAACACCCCACCCTACTCTAACAAACACCCTCTCAAAAATCAAAAAGACAAAAAATTTAAAAACGTCCTGGGCGTCTATTCTTAACAATACGATATAAGAAATTACATATGCTTTTCACAACAAAACGACGACACAACAAGAATAAGAAGTTAAAGATTTTTCAAAGAAACTTGGAGCTAGAAGGAAAAGACAATGTTTTAGTCTTGCCAAGTGGACTTTTTTAGTACTACAAAAAAAAAAAAAAAAAAGAAAAAAAAAATGAAATCGGATTAACATTAAATGTTTTGCAATAAAAAAAAGCTGTAAAGTCTGCAAAAACTTTGAGACACAATTGTTTTCTCAGGTACTTTTTTGTCACTGCAGTTTTAATGTGGAGAAAGAGAGTATTTGTAAACATTGTATTTCCTTCGAGAACTGCATTGTTCCGAGCAAGCAGAACACATACGTTCATGATTATTTGACAGGGATTTGTTTTAAATATTGGTTTATGAAGTTCTCTGAGTTCTTCTTACAATAGAGTTAATATGCAAGTCTAAAGTACTGACTATATGAGAAAAATGAAGCAACATTCTTCTTTGTACGGCACAAATAGTTCAAAATTCATGAAAAGATCGCAAAAATTGAGTTTCAAGAACTTTTATGATACAATAATATCACAAGATAATAAAATATAGTTTTTAAAAACCAGCCAAAGTTTGCTTAAACTGTTGCTAATTATATTAAGCTGAACTGTTTGCAAGATTTCGATGGTACGTGCTGAAAATTTTGGTCTTAATTTTCTACTACGGTGAATGGTGAAAAGTGGTATCCAGCACTCTAGATATTTATAAAACTGTATGCTTCTCACCACTTAGTAGTAGGAAACAGGCGGTACGAGCGCAGCATGCCGAAGGTGAGTTGTGAGTTAGGCATGCCCGACCCCCCGCTGTGCTCCTCCTGACCCGTTTCCCGCCAAAAATGGGTGAATGAAAAGAAATGCCTCGGGAGCCAATCAGAGCGCTTTATTTTTCCAACGGACCAATCAGAATGCAGTAGGGTGTTATAA
>JANSTP010269925.1:0-19834 GCA_025330745.1 Cladonema radiatum | reverse complement strand
TCCAGCTTTTCTGCTTTGAACTTCAAGAAGAAACTAAAGTTTGATACTGTATTTTTGATATTTCAAAAGTTTTATTTTATTTGACAAATATCAACCAAGTCCAATGCTTAATTTGCGTCCCCCTGGATCCGCCCCTGCTCAAAAGTAAGCGCGGCGTTCGGTGTGACAAAGCCGGTGCATACTGTGAAATGTACAATTGGAAATACTGAGAAATTGGCAATGCTCCTTTCTTTACTCATTTTCTGTTGGGAATGGCTTTTGTCAATGCAAATGAACATGGGCAGTAAACAGAGCAGCCGGTTGCCATTATTTTATCTCTGTTTTATGTCATTTTTTGTTAATTAGAAACTATTTTTCAAAGAAAGGTTTTTCAACTTTTTTTTCTTATATTCTTTGTTGCACTGTAATTTACTTTCAAAAAATTATTGTTTAGCTCTTCTCAAAAATTCTCAATTCTTTGTTATGTATTTCCCACCTTCATTAATTCGAATATTCCTAGTATTGAAAAAAATACAAAGATTATTTTGGTGATGTAACTAAGTAGGTGACGATGTTATCATGAAAGACACTAGCCATGTAAAAGTCTTTAAAATGGCAGGAAAACGTTTTATATAGTACTCATATGATGCTTAAAACAGTAGATATGTTACTAAGGTGAAATATGCAAAATATTATGTTTTATTGACATTTTTTAGGGTCTCGGGCAAAAAAACCAAGATTTCTGAGAATTAGCACGTTAGACCGCTGTTCAGCGAGACCTGACAAAATCACAATTGGAGACGCTAGAAACTATGTACTTGAAAATTTGTCAAAAGTTGTCTTATATATTTTGATGAAATGTCACTAAAATCTAGGCATGGCAGATTTTCTCAAAGAAATTGCCGAACGGAAAATAATAGGTTGAGGGCAGGGAGGGGGCACAAAGTACTTCTCCTGTGACAAAGAGGGTTAACTTAAAGCCAATTTTTATCATTTTATTGCAAGTGATCGTTCAGAGTGATTTGAATAGTGGAGGTACTTTTAACTGACTATCTCACTAGTTAGAACGAGTTCCAGGTTATTCTGAACTTCTAAAAACTCTGTAAGTCTCACTTTGTAGTTTTCAAAAGATAGCCTCTAGTTATTAATCCTTTTGATCAAAATTATATGAAAAACCTTCAAGCAGTTCATTGAGGGAGAAAGGGGGAGAGTTGAATTTGCTCTTCCTCTAGAAAAAGATGAAAATATGTGTTACATGTTTTCCTTTTTCTGCAGAATATGTACAGAAAAAGGTGCTTGATGCTTTGTAAGGTGCTTGATGATAGAGCCAATTCCGCACTCTCCAAGATTCATTGTAAAATTATTGGGTATGTAATTGTGCCTTTAATTGTTTTATCTCGATGTAAGACGACATAAATAAATAAAATAAAAATATATCACTAGTTACAGTGAAGTAAATTGTTTTTAGGATAGAAAGTTGGTTATTTCTTTGAGATAGGATATGCCGCAAAACTTTTATACCAGAAAGGAAAGTCTTTTAAAAAATTTTTAAAGAGCCAATATCCGATGTAATGCATTGCGACAAATATCGCTTTAGCAAAATAGATTTTAATGCTCCGTAAAAATAAAAAAGAAAATTAGCGGCAGAGTGTGGCGTTCGCAATGAATTACATCGGATATTGGCTCTTTAAAAACTTAGCTAAATGTGAAAACCTCCATTCAACAGTCACCTCCAATATAGGGACCAAAGGGTAAAGTCCTGGGAAATGACCGCTAATAGATGTTCCACAGTACTTACATTACAATGGTCTCTTTAATGCTTAAATAATGTCTCTTTTATAACTGGTATTTGTGACCGTCAGTTGTAAAATGTGTGATACTATCTCCGAGCTAATTCTTAACGTGCGAGTCACTTTTTCAATATCTTCCACTGCAACTGTATTTATACAAGAAATTGTGACTCAGCACTCAAAATTTAGTCGCATATATTTAACAACAAAATTTTCAGGGAATTTTCGTGACTAAAAAGATATAAAATACTTAAAGAAAGAGTTACTAACGGCAATTGAACATCATAATTGTCAAAACACTGAGGAGGCGTAAATTTTGATTTTTTGCATCACTGGTGACGTCAGCATCTTTAAAGAGGGCTAATAAGCCCCTTCATTAATTGAAAAATAATTAATTCTAAAGTTTACCTTATCAATTAGTTTTATGCAAGGTAATTTTTAACACCACCCCATCCATCTAACAACCATCCAAAACCCCTTCAAGAGTAGGTTTAATGTGTCTCTCTCCCAAATCAAACTGCCTTCGACCACATAGAAATCACCATAAATCAACAAAATGCCAAAGCCGCCACCAATCTTTGTTAAATTTCTCAACTGGCGTTATAGTGATTTTATATTACGAGAGTTAATAAACAAATCGAGAGATGGTGCCAGTGACCTGAAAGTTTCTGAAATGTTTAACAAAGATTTAACAAAAAGAACCGCCGCACTGCTTTTTCGTCGAGAACAATTGAAAGAAAACAGAAATCAAAAATATTCTTAGTAAAAAGTATTCTGTATCCACTGTATGTTAAGAAAGATGTGACGCCCAATGCACCTTACTCAAACAATTTTAACCTCGGTATGTTGAACCAAATCTTATGTTGAAACATTTAAGTTTCAATTTTACTTTGTTTTTCTGTGAACTAGCTACTCATTTTTAAGGAACGCCTGCCTTCCCTCATCGTAGAGTGTTTATTTTTCTTGTAAACAATAGTAAAGCTATACATTAACAACTTGCAATCTTGTGAGACAAAGACTTCCTTTAACTTTCACTTTATTTAACCGAATCAAGCAGATTTTGTTTTCCCTTATTTATAAATGAGGATTTTAGAGCCTTCTATATGCTATTTTTTCACAAACTCACTGTTTAAAGTTATGCTGGTATTATTGGTTTTCTTTTCTTTATTTTCATGGGGGCTTTTTATTTTAACTTCCAAAAGATCTGCAGTAAATAGTATTAACAACAATGGTCGTTAAATATCCATGTTGTATTCGCCAGAAATCCGTAGGAAAAAGACATAAAGCTATTCAATGCGATATTTGTAACATATGGATACACATAAAATGTTATAAGTTATAAATTTCAAAGATAGGTTATCACCGTCTGAGCCTCTTTTCTTTAACATAAAAGCACTAAGCATATATAAGCTCAATGTATTTTTTAGTATTATGTCTTGTCTCCAAAATGATGTACAAAATCTGTCCTGCCGTTTTTCATGGTCTTACGAGTTTTTGCGTAACGAGGGGTTTCTTTACGAACCTAAATGTAAAACCAAACTTAGTCAACTTGGGATTGGTGATCGAGGCCCTCATCTCTGGAACGACCTTTTAGTTTGTGGAAAAAATCTGTCTGAATACGAGTACTTTCCTTTGTTTAAGCGCAAGCTAAAGGAGTATTTAAGGTTAAGGTTTCTACTTTTAAACGTTCTTTTGAAAAAGATACATTTGAGCAACGTATTTTCTTTTTCGCTGTGTGCAGTGAGAATGGTTTAAGACGTTTCAAAACTACTACATACGAAAACATTGACTTTATATCAATATTTAGAATAATGCAGCAAAACAATCTCGTATTTTTATAGGGACATAATACTTGGATAGCATATCGATTACTAAACAACATCGCTGTTGGTTACGTGTTTTCATGTTTGATCTTCAATTTATTTTCTGAAAACTTAAAGTCGAGTATATACAAAATGTATTTCCATCGTTTTTTATCCGACGAATTTACTTTGAACCATGTGTTTATTGTTGACGATGTCATTAACGCGAGCCGAGAAAATGAAAATCTCTACTGCAATCAAAATTTTACTGGCTTGGTTGATGTTTTACACAGAAGATGCGATTTTATTTTGGATCATGGCTTGGAAAAAAATTGACAGACGTTATGATTCGAATGTAAGTTTTGACCTATTAACAATTGGTAGGGAAATTCGTCGTTTATTAGAAGAATTCGTAGGATACTTGGAAATCGATAATGCTGAAATTGACAATTTTATGGACAATGTCATGTGTGAAAAAAGTGTAGAGGGATTTAAAACAGGAATCATCAAAACTTTACTTTTGGTATATTTCCACCATAGATGCAATGACGAGAAACAATTACCAGACATTGTGTGCATTTAATTTTATATTATGTTTGTATATATTTTATTTTAAATGAAGGGTATCGTTAAGTAATAAGTTCACACTTTTTTTTATATGTAAGAATAGAATTTTTTTCCTGTCAATATCAATATTGTTTGCTTTTTGAGCAGAACCATCCTCTTTTAATCTTCAAAAGCATCCATTACGATCTAAGAGTATGGATGAGATTTCTCAGTGCTAGGAAAACGTCATCTGAACCTGTTAGAGGATAGCAAAACAAAAAGTAACTATGTTGTAGCAAACTTGATGGATTTTGTGGGGGATTTTATAAAATACTAGTGAAACCAAGACTATAAGGTTTATAAACTATGCTGGACAACCATTCTTCATTATAGCTGTCTTAAGTTATTCAAGAAATAAGCTTTAATTTTGGCATATTCTTATTCAGTTTGAAAAAACCAATACAAACTTTTTTATGGAAACATATTTAACCAAATTGTAGTAAGCTTTTTGCTTGTTGATAAAAAGTTTTTGATTTGCATTCAAATTTTTTAAGTTTTTAATGTTTTTCAATGAAACTTTTTTATTTAAAATCTCTTACGTCATTAAGCATTGTTTCAAAGGACGTGGAGTTCGCAAAAACTCACCTTCAGTTTTGCAAAAAATTTTCAGAAATTCAAAAGAAAATGACGTTATTTTCGTAGTTTACTAGTATTCCTTTTTTCAAACTGTATCATTATTCTTAATTTTTGACCCAATTTCATCTTGAATATTCTTATAGAGTATATTCTTATAAAAAAGCGTCTAGTTAACTTTATTAAAAGTTTGTGCATATTATTATTAACCTTCTTATTTTAATTTTATATTACGTTTGTATAAGATTGCTTTCTTAATGAAAAATTTTTTTTTAAATAATGGATAAATAAGTATAGGTGAAAGAAACTTTGAAAACATATTCTTGTATGATGGACATCGAGTTCATAGATACCACTAGGAGTATGACTGATTAAAAGGTTTCTAGTGTTGACAGACATCGTTGTTTTAGAGAAACGAACATTTTATACTCTGGTGACCTCTGGGAGACGTGGGAAAGTTATACGATATACGGTGGCGCATGCCTAACATACGAAAACCTCCATCAACAGGACAAATATACATTGAATTACGTGTTGAGAAAGAATTTTTTTATGGGAAATAAACACATGCAGGGTTTTGAAACAAATAAATCCGGTTTTATAGCAATCCAACATGGGTGCACAAACACGAAAAATTATATAAACAAATTACTCTGTAATCTAAATAAACGAAATCAATTATTGAATAAATCACCGATGAATATAATGTACAAAGGGGGACAAGTAGAACGATATTTTCTGGATGGAAATTACAATTACGTAGACATAGAAAATATATTAAAGTCATGTGACATTCAGAAATCGATAGCGCATATACCGCAAGAAGAAAACAAATATTATATATTAGGTTGTAGGTTGGTAATTTTTTTTTTTTTTTTTTTTTTTTTTTGAAATTGTCTATATTTAAATTTATATTACTAACAATGTTTCTAATCTTTATGAGTAATTTTGTAAAAATTTTGTACAGATTTTTTTTTTCTTGAAATTGTATATATTTAAATTTGTATTAATGACACTATTTCTAATTATAATGAGTAATTTATTATGTAGAAAGGTTTGTACAGGAAATATTCCATTTTATTAAAGTAAAAAAATGGTTAATTGATTTTCGAAATCCGTGATACCTAGTCTCAGTCTCAGTCTCAAACAAATAACGGTATCGGTTTCGGAATTTGATTCCCATCCTGTGAACGGGTTGTTTCCTGGTGGATAAGAAATGGCACATTTCCCCTTAGTTGCTGTCAATATGATATATACTACTACTATGGTAGTAATAAATATCAATTCAAGAAAATCCTGACAAATTGCCATTTTGAAAATACTGTACAAACTGTTTTCAAAGATGCTTCAAGTTGCTTCTTAGTGAGGTGTCCAAATATTAATTTTGAGAAGAGGAGATAGAAAATATCATAGACTAAGTGAATCAAAAAATGTGATAGAATGTTGAAAGTTTGTAAAATGTTGTTAATTTCTACTTTCTTGTAAGGAAATATCTTTGATCAAGATAATATGAGACTCACTGAAATAAAATGAAATTTGGGTTTCATTGTCTTTGATAGTGTTATTGCATGCAACTTACTGTGATCCTATTTCCTTTTTAACCTTTATTTTTAGTTAATACTGGAAAATACATTAGATATTCATAAATAGTTTTTGTCAAAACTATGCCGCTTGTGCGGTAACAAAATCCTATGCAATAATAAGTATATATCCATCCTAAGACAGTGAAAGATTATGAGAGTTGTTTATATGATTTTTTCAAGGTAAAGAGTGATGAACAATTAGAGGTATTATATTTTTTTGATTGATCTATTGTATAGTAGGATTGGTTAACTGGTTTTAATTTTAAAGTTCTAGTTACTCCCAGTCACTCCAAATATTTTGGATATGTTGCATTTTTCCCTCAGAAAAGCTAGAAAAGCTGTTGGGAAAAAGGCGATTATATTGTTCCTTCTCATCATGATGTCAGTATTTTCAGCACTAAAGCATAATTTTCTGTATAAAAAGCAGGCATGTTAATCTCATCATACTCAAACCTAATCTAAAATAGGCTGATGATAAAACGTTGTTTTCGTTATTTTTCTTTATCAAAAATGCTCCAATAGGGAATTCATTTAAGACTTTTGCTTTTTCATAACAACACAATGAATTTCTCTTTCAAATGTTTTTACAGATTCATCCCACCATGCTTTGCAGTTCATGTAAAAAGAAGTTAGATATTTCAATAAAGTCTGGGGAACCACCACAGATTCAGCTCCATATTTTCGAAGAGCATTCATCAAACTGCCATGTTTGCTTCAGCTCATCCGCATCCTCGAAGAAAAAAGGGTCCGTTCGGTCAAAGGTTGCAAAAGCGCTTGAAACAATCAACTGTCAGCGGTTAAGCCAAAGTTCTTCCGACAAATGGTTTGTTAAAATAAACAACACTGAGTTTGCTTTTGTTGAAATTACTTCGAAGATGAAAGACGATTATTCTTGGGAGATATTTTACAAAGGAAAAAAGGTCGAAAGTACCACTGATTTACCAAACCCAATTAACATTGACAACTAAAATGAATTTATTGATTTATTAGGAACTGTTTCGTTTTACGAAGGTAATAAAGACTTTGAAGACATCATAAAATCAAGAGTTGATTTTGTTAGCCCCTGTCTCAGTATAAATGGAGAAGTAGTTGCAAATATCGAATCTTCAATATTCAATGCACCTTTTGAAGAACAATCCTTTAATATAATCTGCCATGTTGATTGTAGCATTTTCATGTTTAAAGATAATTTATCAAGGTGTACCTAATGTTCAAACTGCAGGAAGAGACTTTTTTCTATGAAGACTAAATATGCACAACTTTCTTCTAATCGCACTGCTGATACGTTAAAAACGAAGTTTGAGAATTTGAACAAGACTGAAATGATAGGACGCTTAAGAAATTTAGCTGCAACCAAAAAATCGGTGTTGAGAAAAGTTGCTACACTGTCATTGACTGTTGCCAAATTAGTGAAGCAGGAGAGTGTGGAATTAGATACTTCTCAAGATGATACATTTTCAAAAGTTTTTTCCGTTTCTGAAAACATGTTTAAAGAAATTAATCCCATGTGGCTGCTCTCGGAGCATCAAAAAGCTCAAGCTAGCAGCCATCCAAATGGGAGACGTTGGCACCCTCCTATAATAAGATGGCGCTTGAGTATTTACCACACATCTTTTGCTGCTTACAAACAGATCAGCACTGCAAAAAATAAATTTCTGATACTTCCCCATATCAACACGTTAAAGAAGTACCTGCAATTTACTGAACCGAAATCTGGCTTCAATGTGGACATTATTCAGAAATTAGTTGAAGACTGGAATCTGAAAGACTGGCAAAAAAATGTTTCTATATCTTTTGATGAAATGAAAATCCTGTCCAATTGAATTTAACTACATGATGGTTATGAAAAGATTATCAAAAGACAAAATTCAACACACAGAAGCAAAGCTACTATTATATAGCATTTATCAATGGTAAGCAACCATAATTCTAAGTCTATTTTTATTTTGCATTAAAACCACAAAAAAAGTGCTTAAATCAAACATTCCAATGCTCTTCATCGAATTCTGAACTTGATTTGTTTTTTTAAACACCAAACAAATCTAGGCCCATTTTTCCTAATCTGACAAAATTGTCAAAAACCTGTTTGATTTATTGAATTATACTATACATACCGCACATATCGTAACAATAGTACAATTAAATTGTGCGAGGTTTTTGATATTAGATCTTTATTTATTTTGCACTTCTATGAAATTAGCTAATACAATTTAAAATGTAAATGAAAAAAACTAATTGTACAAAAAGATCTAGAATGAACACATCATAAATAGTAAATACAAGACAAGATAATGTCAAAGAAGGCAATCTAAAGATTTTCGTTTAGTAAAAGCTAACTCAAAGAGACTTAACGAATTCCGCTATAAAGAAGCCAGCAAAAAAACGGAAAAAAAACCGGAAGAGGGGGAGAAACAAAAGTAATGATACAATAAAAATACAATCAGCAAACCATTATGCATTATTCAGCAAGGAACAAATAAGTCAGAGAGATGTTAGCATTGGGTCTTTTCAAAAAAGAAAAAAATATATAGAAGTTTTATTCATTCAATAATGTAAACAAACAATAAGTAGACCTATTTTGACAACTTTGAAAGAACAAAACTCTAGAAGGATTTCTTATGCGAAATTCTTAGCATTTTTTAACAACATAAAACTCTTTTGATTTATGAAATAAAAATTTCTGCTGGAATAAACCTTAGTTTTTTAATTCCTTTTCATATAAGGCGATAAAAATTTAAGCGTGCTATTGATAGAATACGATGCTCCTTTTGTAAAGATAGATGTCTTTATTTTTCGTAGCAAGGATAATATGAAAGTGAACTGGATGTAGCGCAGAGAAGCTTTCATTGTGTCTATGATAGTAAGTTGATTAATGCTATGAGAAATATACTCTCATAGAAAGCATTATATTTTGAATACTAAGCAGTAAAATTTGATCGCGAAAAACGCAATTACTCTGTCGTTATTACTAAATATGGCAAGAAATCGCAAAGAAATAGCTGATTTCTAGAGATCTTTAACTCAAAATCCTGCAAAAAAGAAAAAAGTCTGGCAAATTTGAACACCTTCTGGAGAAAGATTTTTATCCAATAATATGGCACAGAATAAAATAAATTACATAACTTATAAACTTTTGTCTAAAACTTATTTTTTAATTCTGCAGAAAACTGCAGTTTACAGCTGAATTCATTCATCTTTTTATATAAGATTTTAGAAACAGGGAGTCCTAAATGGGTATTGAAAAAATGCATTAAAATTGAAGCTCTTAAATCTGTTTATGGCTCTTCAAACGCCCTTTTCTGTTATCAGTATTTGTCGGTAGCAGCAGCTCTCTGAACACAAAACTTACCATCATAGCAACTTCAAAGAGAAGCCGCAATAATAAGAGTCGTTAAAGTTTATAAAAGATTGCTAGAAGCTTTTATTCTTAAATCAGAAACCTATAACTCGCACTACATCCAGTTCACTTTCATATTATCCTTGATTGTGGAGAGCTGTAAAATCAGATTTTAAATATTGCTTTATAGTGTATTGAATTATATTGAAGATATATTCGAATGGTGTAAGTAGACGTAACTAATAATTTCGATTCAATCAGTATTTTTAAAAGGAAATATAAAGGCGATTGCCTTGAAAAATAGTAAATCTGCTGAATTGCATGCTCACATACCTAGGTGCCTGACTGCCACAGTTGCTTGTGTGCCTTATGTATATTGCATTTCTGCAAGTCTGATATATGCATGTTTAAATGCTTGCATTGTTGAATGACCCTTACAGATTATCTATCCTCTGTATCTGCATACCCAAATGCATGCGTTTTCCGCTTAATTCTTGGCTTTGAGTGCCTCACCGTTGGATGAACTCCAACAACTTTTGCTGAAGAATATTGATTTGATAGTTGTTATAGATCTAATTATAAAGTATCTAATTCTAAAGTATCATGTCTATTGTCTACAAATAAAATAGATAAGCAAGATACGCAAGATGCGCAAGAAACTGTGCTACTCAGGTACAAAAGTATGTGGGCATGCAATTAAATAGATTCTCTATGCTCTCTTAATAATATTAATTGAATAAAAATTCTGGGTTATGCCAACAATATATCTTCCACATAATTCAATACATTATAATTCAACATTTTAAATTATATTTTATATCTCTCTTCCGCTTTCAACAATTAAATGCTGCTAAAAATAAGATAAATTAAGAAACTTAGCTTTACAGAAGGAGCGTCGAATTTTATTGATAGAACTCTTAAAGTTATATCATCTCATTATTTTCTGTTCCAAATACGAAAAGAACTTAAAATACAAAAGTTGACCAAAAAAATATTTTTTGAATAGGGCTCACCTATGTTTTCTACCTTAACCCGCTAATTGTGACCAGATAATCTCTCTTAAATAATTATAATATCTCTCTATTGTGACAATGGTTGGAAAAATTGGTGTCAGATTGTTTATTGTCCCATTTTTTGTGTCTCAAATGCAAAGCAAAACTGGAAAACATGGTTACAACCAAAAGTAACCAGTTTTTTCAGTTGCAAGTAGACTGTTGAATTATTTTGTTAATCTTTCCATGTTGAAATTTCGGTCAAATTTATTATTGTCCCACTATTTTTTGTCAGGCGTAGTATGAGGATCCTAAAAAAACTTTCTGTGACAGAAAAGAATGCTCCTTCGAGATGCTAGAGAATTGTTGAAAGACTTCAACAAAACTAAATTTGTAAAATCTTGTCAGATTTTTTGTTGTCCCTCAGTTTTGTGTCTATTATGGTGCAAAGAACAAATAATTGTCATCAAAAGACTCAAAAATACTTTTCCAAATTTTCTCAAGAATTGTTGAAACACTACAACAATTTTTTTTTTTACAAAAATCTTTGTCAGATTTTTAATTTTCCCAGCATTTTGTGTCTGCAAGACTAAAACAAGTCAAAAAATGACCATTTTGATGTTGATAATTGAAATTTGAAGATGCTAGGTAGTTGTTGAAATGCTTTATTTTTTTTTAGTTTGAGCAGGTCCTGTCAGGCTATTGTGCCGCTAATTGTCAAACAGAAACAAAAATCTTTGAAGCACACAAAAAATGACTGAGGATTACATATATCGGACTTTTGCTGAAAATATGTTGAAGTGAAACTGTTCCAGAGCTCGGACTATTAGTAATTGACTTACAGGAACTGAATCGTCAAAAGAAGCAATTTCCTTGACAAGCATATTTTTGAAGCGTTTGACCACTCTACTGAGTTGACAGATGATATCTTTCAATGCACTCAAAGGATCATGGTATGTTAATAAATCATTGCTGATTTCAGGAAAGCCAGCTTCTTTATAGCAGTTCTGGATTGTTTTTTCACTGACTTTGTCCCATGCTAACACCAATATTTTAATGGCATTTAATAAAGAAATTTTCTGTCGTGGTTTTTTCTTATCAATAGCGTCTATCATCTTCTGGATAACTTTGGCCCTATATTTTGCTTGTAAAGAGCGAATGACACCACCACAGTCCATTCGCTGGAGTGCAGACATAGTGCTTGGAGGCAGAAAAAAAGGATCGATAGATTTCAATCCACCAATGTCTGGGTGGGCAGGACAGTTGTCGATGACAAGTGCAACTTTCCAATTTTCCTCCTCAGACTTATTATCGAGCCCTCAGACTCATTCTTCAAATAGTAACAAATCCATCCAGCACTTTGTTTTACCGCGATATCGACAGGGCTTTTGTTTCAAAGTTTTAAAACACCTTGGGTTTGTTGATTTTTCAATGGCAAACATTGGCAGTATTTGCCCTTCCATGTTGGCGGCAGCAAGACCAGTTTTTCGGATTTTGCTGTGTTTTCCTCTGGTGAATCTTTCATCATTTAAATGAAGTATTTTGCACAGCTTTGTAAAATACATTGTATATAATACATTCTTTGTAACTACTGAGAATTGTCATAAGGGTAGTTTCCTTCCAGGGATCGGTCAATTGGCTTGTAACATCTTTTCCTGTACCTATAAACAGTGAACAAAAATTCAAATGATTTCAAAATTCGAACTTTGGAATTTGGGTAAACGTTGCTTCAGGTCAAGCCATCATTTTGTTCTTCTGATCATACATCATGACAACATGCAAAAGAAAAAAAATTGGAGGTGAAACAAGGTGTCAAGGGTTTTCAAAAATATAGAAACATTTGAATACCAAAAGCAAATGAGATTTTGTTGGCTCGCATGGAACCAACGAACAAGAAAGACAAATTTGCAGTTTCTGTTCATGGCAAAGAAAATTGTATTGTTTGTCATTTAATGAAAGGAAAAGGTGAAAGATTTTCGAAAACATTTTTCTACTTTTTCAAGCAAGTGAATAGCATGAATGAACCATTCGTATCACAGGAAAGGCGGTTAAGGAAGGGACGGTATAGGTAACAAAGTTCCATGCATATTAAAGTTGACTGGACAGAGTTTGTACATAGATGCTATAAACAAAGAGATTAAGAAAAATGTTGAAAGTAAATTACCTGGTATTGTTTTGAATGAAACCTTTTTTTCTTTTTTTCCAATGATCAAGCCAGCCATCTCAACCAGTTAAATTGGTTATACCTAGCTCTTCTGCGAAAAAATTGATTTTATTTTCAGTACCAAAGCTTATACAGTAATACTCTGAGCTCTTGCATTAATCAACCAGTTGTAACAAAGGTGATCGAGTATATCATAGGTGGATGTTTTGAAATGATGTCAATTTGAATCTTTTTAGCATTTTGAAGCAGACATATAATCTCGAGAGTGATTATTTTCAATTTATCAATAAATTCTAATCGAAAATGCTGAAGTCATTACATTGAGTGTTCTACTTAAGCAAAGTTTTTGCTCCCAGGGACCAGAAAAAGGTGTACTACATATTTGGCGTCTTGCTTATCGGGTGTATCACTTCTCGAAGGTAAACTTTATATGTTGTCAGCCCGTGAGATTGCATTCATCAATTCCTAGATTCCCAAGAAACTATTTGGAATTACCAAACATCTCAGAATTAGAGAAATGGAAATGCCTGAATTTGAAGGAGTTCAAAGGCATGAAAATTTATATTATATGACATTACAACTTGACGGACATAACACTACCAACGTTACAACCTGTTTGATTTCTCATGATCATTTGAAATACTTTTTTAGGTGTGTACAAACTTTAATATCGTAAAATTTTCGAGAGCAATGCCTTTTCGTTTTCTTTATTTTCTTATATTTTTTGTAGCTGAAAGCAAAGGCAAAGTTATCATAGAATTATAATTATTATTTCTTTTCTTTTTTGAAAAGCTTCAAATTCATTTGCATTTATTCCTGAAACAGAAGTTTACAATAGAAATAAACACTACTAATTTCTGTCCAAATAGGGAAACACCAAAATATTCTACTGTATAAAATTTAATGGTTCATGGGTTTTCTTGTTTTTTATCTTTTGTTTACATTTTCAGCTCTCAAACTGGGTTAGTTTCGATTGCTCGTCGCAGTGTCATTTTAACCTTGTGTAATTTTCCAATTTTTAAAGAATCCTACATTTGATACTTTTTTGGAAAACAATTTAACCCTAATTCTCAAGACCCACTGGGATCAACTGAAGCAGTCTACCACCCCTATCTCTGCCTAAATTTTATGACTTTTACCAGGGCATTTGTTAGAAAAGTCCCGTATTGGGTTTTAAAAAAAAGAGCCTAAAAAATACAGTAGTCCAGAACTTTTCCGTAAAGTGTTTTTTAATTTGTTATTTAATGACGAATGAAAAATAAAATTCGGTTCCTTTGTTAAGTAACCTCGTTCCCAACCTCTTTACCTCGATGTTTCCTTGTTTTTTAAGGAATTAATTACTTTTAATGGCCAAGAAAATAGTTTTGGAAGACCCCAAAAAAGAAGAAAAAAAGAACCCCATCCCTAATTGGGATTGGATTCAAAGGAGTCCTCCAAACGGACTGCAGCAATCGTAACTAATATGAAATTTACTTGAGAATACATACCATAATTGAAGGAGTCATTGCCTTCTGCAGTTATTTGCCCCTACTTAAATAAGCACCCCTGCTTACATAAAGACCCCTTGCAGAAATAAGAGGAAGGCATACTAGATCTAGTCCCTTTTCGGAGCCACAAAAAAGGAAGCAATAGTAATTTCAGGAAAACTGACAAAATCGGGCAATCCTACGGCGGACATTTTCCCTGGGCAAAATAACAAGAACAACTAGATTCTAGTCTAAGCTCAGGATAGATCTAGTCCACTTTTGGAAGCCTAAAAGCCTATTTGGTTCAAAAATTTTGTGTTCATTGGGGAATTGGAAATCTCAGTTATAATGAAAGTTTCAAACTTAAATGAAAATACAGATCGGATTATTAAGCAACTACAAAGGAATTTTACTAACAAATGAGTGCTTGTTTTAAGCAACTGGGGCCAACTAAAGTATCAAGAAAGACTCGATTTAGGTTCTATGTTTTCGCTCAAAAATTATGCTCACTTATTGGTCAACATTTTATTGCTATAAGTACAGATGGTCAGAATTTTGGGTCATAATTTCTTTATTAAAACAGTTAATATTGTAAATTATTTGAAAAGAGGAGATAAAATAATAAAGCTTCAGTATGGCACTGTTCATAAAGCTTTTTTTAAAACTGAAAAATATTTTGTTTCAAGCAAGTTCGAAAAAGAAAAGGTGTCATGACTGGCGCTCGGGAGGGTTAATCAAAGTTTCAGGCTTTGGAGTGAGCATGGGCACTTATTTTCTAAGGTTGTTTACTTAAACAGGGATGTAAATCAAATAAGTTCAATACAGCACAGTACACTCTCTTAACTCGAACTCCAAGGAACCTAAAGTTTTGCTCGAATTAAAGAGAGCTCGAGTTAAAGAGAGTCTACTGTACCAGTTTTTCTGGTACTTTACATTTACTTTCTCCTGTAATTTTCCGTCGGATGAGTGGAACTGATTTTTTAAGTCACGTGGAGGTTACATTTATCCAGCGTATACTTTGTGTCCAAAACAATGTCTAGTCAAAGTAGTTTCAAATAGACACCCCTATTGCTACTTTAGGACAATACAGGTCCATCACAGCCAGTTTCTTGGGGGCGGTGGTTAATAAAAGATAGTGTTTCCGATGGGGCACTTATTTAGGCTGAAAGCACAAATTCTGTCATTCACAGTGACTTATTAACTAAATCCTTATTTATGTAGTTTCTTGGTTGGATAAAATTTAGTATAACTATTTTGAAGTTTATCACTAACATATCACAGAGCGTTAATTCCTTTGGTAAATATTGTTAATTTTCCGTTTTCTACCACCCCTCCCCCATCTCGTACAAATAGTGTTAAAAACTTAATATGACCTTTGTTAAAATTTTCAAAAATTCAAACACTGTGTGAAAAGTTGCTTAATTCCACAGTTCCTGAGCTATCTATATGCTATCGGATGAAATGTAAAAGGTGTTTAAATTTACTAGAACGCTTTTTTATTACACAAGTCGGTTAATTGCAGAGAAAAGGAGCAAAATGAAATTAAGGAATAGCTGATGAAATCAGTACAAGGCAAAGACGACACTCAAAATCATACAGGCACGTGTCTTTCATTAATAAACATAATGTACATAATATCTGTACTATGCCATTCAGAATATACATTTATTTTCAAAAAATCCTTAAACACTAAAGATAGACCAATTAGATGCAATATATAGCATTTGCAGCATTTCTTTATAACGTCAATTAACAGGCAATTTTTAAGCAAGTGGTAGAAGTATCTTTTTCATTGATCCTCTTTCAAAACACAACGATTGACTTTTGAAACTATTTTGAAAAGTACACTTGAAAAAGTGAAAGAACGTAACGTATTTCAACATTAGTGATGGCTAGGGTTCAGTTTTTTATTTTTACGAAACATTAATGAAATTGTAGACCTAAAAGACTGTGAAGAAGGAGAATTATTTTGAATCCCCTAGTTATAGTAATGTAAACTTCAAACAATATTTATGTTTGAATATAAACAATGTATATTCATTTCCACTAATCCACCATCTAAACAGACCTAATATGGATACCTTCCTTTTAAGGAAAATTTATTGGTCAATATTCAAAAGCGGTTCTTTGTTTTCTTTTTGGAAACAGCTATGTATGACTCAAAGAGAGAACAGTATCATCACAGGCTTCCAAAAAACTTTATGTATTTGAAAAAATTGCTCGGACAGTTGACAGGTAAACGAACAGTTGGTAATCAGAAGTAAGACATTTACAATAGCTGCATTCGTAGCAACTTAAGATAACAAAGATATTCTAAGTTGATGCTTATAAAAACTATTTAAAAAGGTCTTTTCTGCAATTTTACAAAAATATAGATAAAATTAAATGTAAATAATCAACACAAAGAACTAACTATAAAAATGTGAAAAGTAAAAAAAAGGACTTTTAAAATTTTTGTGGTTAGAAACTACCCTAAAAGGGAATTTACATATAGAAACTGGGTTCCTGCCTGAATGAGAATATATCAAAAAAGGTGGCTGGGGTCTGTTACATCCCCCCCCTTCATTGGACCCACCACAGGTAAGCAGAGTGTTAAAAAATGCATTTTTAATCTTCATTCAATCAAATAAATATATTTTCAGTGGCGTAGCAAGACATTTTGAATTGGGGGGGGGGCTTAATAAATTTTTTTGAGAGAGGCCCCTTTACCTGCAATGTGGAGAAATTTTTTGAAAAATACCACCTGTAGATTGCCCATAAAAGCAATCAAAATCTGCCATTTCAACTTGATTTTCATCCAAAATCTTATATTTTAGGGCCAAATACTGGTGTCAAAACTCATCAACAGCATCTTTTTCTGGCATATCGGACATTGTGCCGGAAACAGTAGACAGATGAGAAGCTTTTATTAAAGGCAAAAAAAATTGAAAAAAAGGTAGGGGGCTCAAGCCCCCAAGCAACCCCCCTAATTCTACGCCCTTGATATTTTAAGCTCAAATCAAGTGTCTAGAAGAAGTGGACATATTAAAAAGGGTTCATGTTAAGACGAAAAAAGCCCTAAATTATTCACAAAGACGCTTTTCTTTAAGTTCTATTTGATGCTTTCAAATTGTCCATCCTCAAACTACCGAAACTTTTGAAAGAAAAGAGACTCAAAGACAAGATTTCAACAATTTTCCTAACAAAACGAGAAACTGTATTTCATAACACTGGAAAGCACTGGTATGTAGATGCTAGAGTGTGTTGGCACATAAATGGTAAGTCCCCGAGGATGAATTTGATATGTATTTCATAAGCAACAATAATGGCATTCAAAATGAATTGAGTGTTATATTTACCAGAACAAAGTGGATAAATTGCAAATAAAATAATAATTAAAATCCGTTATTCTAACAGTTGCAGCTATACAATTGATATCAAGAGTTAAATTCATGAGTCCCTAAATAAGCATGAAAATGAACTGAAGAATTACTGTCATTAGAGCAATAACTATCATATGATGAGTCACTTGAAGAGCTATCATTGTCTGCATCTCTGTAATCAGACATCGAACTACCATATTCTACACGAACCAATTTTATTTCCTTTCAAATATCATGCAGTTTTACTTCATTGAGAACCAATGTTTTGCAATCCAACTCTTCCAATGTTATACCAGAGGTGATGCCTAAGCCCGAATGGCCCTTGAAAACATTAAGTGATTTCCTGAAATCAATAGGTTGTTTCTCTAGATTTTTACCTGCTTCAGAGGAAAGGTCGCATTTTTTGGCAACTTCTTTTTTTCGGTAATCAGTTATAGGTCTCTCCCACCAGTGGCTGGTAAAAAGACCTTTTGTACAATCATTGCAGTGACAACACTTCTACCAAATATCACAGCAATCGTGATCTTTTACATTTCCGAATTTTAATCAATCAAATGATTGCGATAGTAGTACTCTCCTACAATTTTCTGTGTTCTTTAAATAGTTTTGAACAGATGTGGAGCTATTGCATAACACACATCGTGGGTAAGCCAACAAAATGCTATAACTTTGCTCCCCATCTCTCCTGCACAACCAGCTTCTTGATAGTAATCCTCTAGGCCTGAAGGTTGGCCTAAATAGATTAAGAGATGTAGACCCTTACAATAAACAATGGATATGGATATGAGCGTTTGACATAAAAAGGGTATCTTTCACCCAATTCTTCATCATAAAGATCGTGAAAAAATACGCATTTGGTGGCAAAATACCAATACTCTCTGGGCCTTTTGAACATTCAATTCCACATCATTGATCAGTTGTTTAAAGAATGTTTATATCTTTATACTTTTTAAATGTTCGAAAACAATTCAATGTTTTTTTCGTTTCTGGAGTTGCTACATATATCTCCGTTACAGATAATGACAAGTTGTCTATGATACTTTGGCGTGTTTCTTGAGAAGCAGTTGCAGTCATAGAAACCATTGGTACTTCATAATGAATCAAGGACTGTAACTGGGACAACTGCGAAAATCAGTACCCTTAGCACTTGATGTCCTATAAAAAAAGGTTCAAATTAATGTTTTTTGTCTGGTACAGTCAACTCTGTCTATCTGAAACTTACAAGAATCTAGGATTGTTAGATACATGGAAACTTCCAGACAGAAATTCTTATTGCGTAAGTTTGAGTCCAGTAGCGAAACTTCCTAGTCGCAGAGTGATAAATTGCTCCAGGCTACTGAGAATTTTATGTTGGTAGCCCAAAAGTATTGAAAATAAATGGTTATAAACACCAGTTTTTTCAGATCAATGTAATATCAAGATGTTTGAAACTAATTAGAGAATAAAATATATGCTTTATTTATATACTTATTTCAATACTAGTAATAGATATTAGTGCCATTTTCATAAGAATAATGCTTTTCACATGAAAATCATCTCAACAATCGATATCGGAAAAGCTATGGAGTTACACCACTCGATTGACATGTGGTAGAGAATGAATATTCTGTTTTTGATGATAAAGGGAAAAGGCATGTTTTTAGAAATGAATGGTGATAAATCTTGAACCAAAAATCGCATAACAAGCTATTTCTCACATTTCTTGCCAATGAAACTGACAACACATAATTACATAGTTTTGATCAGGTGTTTGATTGTGATGATACCTAGGGCTGAGAGCCTAAAATTATTGTTAAAGTGTCCCTTTACATTGGCTTCACAATCAGATTCTGCTTATACCTGTTTCCCCAACTTAATCATTTTCAAAAATGTAATCATACATGGCCTACTATAATACACGGCCAGATATGTTGGTTCAGAAGGCCAAAAAATAGAAGGCTAGTTTTTGAGAAGAGATTATGGAAAAATAACGCAATAAACCTATGAAGATGTATATTTTTTAAATTTTTATGTCTTTGCAATAGATATGGGAGCATAATAGCAATTCAATTAAAAAATATCTTTAAAAAAGATAAAAAAAAATCATAATTAATATTTGAGGTTGCACATCAGTCAACGCTCAAAAAGTACTAAAATTCCTTTTGGTCACAAAATCAATGTGAACGGAGTCATATATATAA
>JANSTP010269914.1:0-10491 GCA_025330745.1 Cladonema radiatum | reverse complement strand
CTGGATTAGACGTATTCTAAAGTCTTTAAACATTGTTACAGACAGTGTAAAACTGTTTAAACAGCTTCTAGTCTAACATATGTGAAGCCACTTCGAAAGCAATAAAACAGCTTTAGAACGCTTCGCGACGCTGTTAACCTCAATAAAACGGCTTTAAACGTGTTTTTAGCAGCTTTAGACGTATTCTACAGCCTTTAAACATTGTTAAAGACAGTGTAAAATTGTTTAAACAACTTCTAACATAAGTGAAACCAACTTAAAACATGTAATACAGCTTCAAAGCACTTCGCGACGCTGTTGAATTCAATAAAACTACTATAAACGTAATTTTAGCTGGATTAGACGTATTCTAAAACCTTAAAACATTGTTAGAGACAGTGTAAAACTGTTTAAACAGCTTCTAACATATGTGAAGACTGTTTAAAGGCAGTAAAACAGCTTTAAAACGATTCCCTACGCTGTTAAATTCAATAAAACGGATTTAAGCGTGTTTTTAGCAGGATTAGACATATTCTAAAGCCTTTAAACAATGTAAGAGACAGTTTAAATATGTTTAAACAGCTTCTAACTTATGTGAAGCCAGTTTAAAAGCAGTAAAACAACTTTAAAACGCTTCATGACGCTTTTAAACTTAACAAAACGGCTTTAAACGTGTTTTAAGCAGGAGTAGACGTATTCTGAAGCCTGTAAACACTGTTAGAGACAGTGTAAAAGTGTTTAGACAGCTTCTAACATATGGGAAGCCAGTTTAAAAGCAGTAAAACAGCTTTAAAACACTTCGCGACGCAGTTAGACTCAATAAAACGGCTTGAAGCGTGTTTTTAGCTGGTTTAGACGTATTTTAAAACCTTTAAACATTATTAGAGACAGTGCATAGCTGTTTACGCAACTTCTAAAATATGTGAAGCCAGTTTAAAACCAGCAATACAGCTTTAAAACACTTCGCGACACTGTTGAACTCAGTAAAACGGCTTTAAACGTGCTTTTAGCTGGATTAGACGTATTGTAAAGTCTTTAAATATTAATAGAGACAGTGTAAAACTGTTTAGACAGCTTCTAACATATGTGAAGCCAGTTTAAAAGCAGTGAAATAGCTTTGAAACGCTTGGCGAAGCTGTTGAACTCAGTAAAACGGCTATAAACGTGCTTAAAGCTGGATTAGACTTATTCTAAAGTCTTTAAATATTAATAGAGACAGTGTAAAACTGTTTACACAGCTTCTAACATATGTGAAGCCAGTTTAAAAGCAGTAAAATAGCTTTAAAACGCTTCGCGAAGCTGTTGAACTCAGTAAAACGGCTTTAAACATGTTTTTAGCTGGATTAGACGTATTCTCAAGCCTTTAAACATTGTTAGACACAGTGTAAAACTGTTTAGACAGCTTCTAACATATGTGAAGCCAGTTTAAAATCAGTAAAACGGCTTTAAAACTCTTCGCCACGCTGTTAACCTGATAAATACGTCTTTAAACGTGTTTTTAGCAGGATTAGACGTATTCTAAAGCTTTTAAATATTGTTAGAGACAGTTTAAAACCGTTTTAACAGCTTCTGACCTATGTGAAGCCAGTTTAAAAGCGGTAAAACAGCTTTAAAAGGCTTCGCTACGTTGTTAAACTCAATAAAACGGCTTTAAACGTACTTTTAGCAGGTTTAGACGTATTCTAAAGCTTTTAAACATTGTTAGAGACAGTGTAAAACTGATTAAACGGCTTCTAACATATGTGAAGCCAGTTTAAAAGTAGTAAAACAGCTTTAAAACGTGTAACGACGCTGTTAAACTCAATAAAACTGCTTTAAATGTTGTTTCAGCAGGTCCAGACGTATTCTAAAGCCTTTAAACATTATTAGAGACAGTGTAAGACTGTTTAAAAAGCTTCTAACATATGTGAAGCCAGTTTAAAGGCGGTAAGACAGCTTTAAATCGCTTCACGACGCTGTTAATCTTAATAAAACGGCTTTAAACGTGTTTTAAGCAGGTGTAGACGTATTCTGAAGCCTTTAAACATTGTTAGAGATAGTATAAAACTGCTTAGACAACTTCTAACATAATTGAAGCCAGTTTCAAACCAGCAATACAGCTTTAAAACACTTCGCGACACTGTTGAACTCAGTAAAAGTGCTTTAAACGTGCTGTTAGCTGGATTAGACGTATTCTAAAGTCTTTAAATATTAATAGAGACAGTGTAAAACTGTTTACACAGCTTTTAACATATGTGAAGCGAGTTTAAAAGCAGTAAAATAGCGTTAAAACCCTTTGCGAAGCTGCTGAACTCAATAAAACGGCTTTAAACATGTTTTTAGCTGCATTAAACGTATTCTAAAGTCTTTAAACATTGTTACAGACAGTGTAAAACTGTTTAAACAGCTTCTAGTCTCACATATGTGAAGCGACTTCGAAAGCACTAAAACAGCTTTAGAACGCTCCGCGACGTTGTTAACCTCAATAAAACGGCTTTAAACGTATTTTTAGCAGCTTTAGACGTATTCTACAGCCTTTAAACATTGTTAGCGACAGTGTAAAACTGTTTAAACAACTTCAAACATAAGTGAAACCAATTTAAAACCTGTAATACAGCTTCAAATCACTTCGCGACACTGTTGAACTCAGTAAAACGGCATAAACGTAATTTTAACTGGATTAGACGTATTCTAAAACCTTTATACATTGTTACAGACAGTGTAAAACTGTTTAAACAGCTTCTAACATATGTGAAGCCAGTTTAAAAGCAGTAAAATAGCTTTAAAACGCTTCGCGAAGCTGTTGAACTCAGTAAAACGGCTTAAAACAAGTTTTTAGCTGGATTAGACGTATTCTAAAGTCTTTAAACATTGTTACAGACAGTGTAAAACTGTTTAAACAGCTTCTAGTCTAACATATGTGAAGCCACTTCGAAAGCACTAAAACAGCTTTACATCGCTTCGCGACGCTGTTAACCTCAATAAAACGTCTTTAAACGTGTTTTTAGCAGCTTTAGACGTATTCTGCAGTCTTGAAACATTGTGAGAGACAGTGTAGAACTGTTTAATCATCTTCTAACATAAGTGAAACCAATTTAAAACCTGTAATACAGCTTCAAATCACTTCGCAGCGCTGTTGAATTCAATAAAACGGCTATAAATGTAGTTTTAGCTGGATTAGACGTATTCTAAAACCTTTAAACATTGTTAGAGACAGTGTAAAACTGTTTAAACAGCTTCTTGCATATGTGAAGCCTGTTTAAAGGCAGTAAAACAGCTTTAAAACGCTTCGCTACGCTGTTAAATTCAATAAAATAGCTTTAAATGTGGTTTCGGCAGGTCCAGACGTATTGTAAAGCCTTTAAACATTATTAGAGACAGTGTAAAACTGTTTAGACAGCTTCTAACATATGTGAAGCCAGTTTAAAAGCAGTAAAACAGCTTTAAAACGCTTAGTGAAGCTTTTAAACTTAATAAAACGGCTTTAAGTGTGTTTTAAGCAGGAGTAGACGTATTCTGAAGCCTGTAAACACTGTTAGAGACCGTGTAAAACTGTTTAGACAGCTTCTAACATATGTGAAGCCAGTTTAAAAGCAGTAAAACAGCTTTAAAACGCTTAGTGAAGCTTTTAAACTTAATAAACCGGCTTTAAACGTGTTTTAAGCAGGTGTAGACGTATTCTGAAGCCTTTAAACATTGTTAGAGACAGTTTAAAACTGCTTAGACAACTTATAACATAATTGAAACCAGTTTCAAACCAGCAATACAGCTTTAAAACACTTCGCGACGCTGTTGAACTTAATAAAACGGCTTTAAACGTGTTTTAAGCAGGTGTAGACGTATTCTAATGCCTTTAAACAATGTAAGAGACCGTGGAAAGATTATTAAACAGCTTCTAACTTATGTGAAGCCAGTTTAAAAGCAGTAAAACAACTTTAAAACGCTTCATGACGCTGTTAAACTCAATAAAACGGCTATAAATGTGGGTTTGGCAGGTCCAGACGTCTTCTAAAGCGTTTAAACATTATTAGACACAGTGTAAACCTGTTTAGACAGCTTCTAACATATGTGAAGCCAGTTTAAAAGCAGTAAAACAGCTTTAAAACGCGTTGCAAAGCGGCTAAGTTCAATAAAACGGCTTTAAGCGTGTTTTCAGGTGGTTTAGAACGTATTTTAAAGCCTTTAAACATTGTTAGAGACAGTGTATAGCTGTCTAAACAGTTTCTAACATATGTGAAGCCAGTTTAAAAGCAGTAAATCAGCTTTAAAACGCTTCTCCACGCAGTTAATTTCAATAAAACGGCTTTAAACGTAATTTTAGCAGGTTTAGACGGATTCTAAAGAGTTTAAACTTTGTAACAGACAGTGTAAAACTGTTTAGAGAGCTTCTAGCATATGTGAAGCCAGTTTAAAAGAAGTAAAACAGCTTTAAAACGCTTCGCGACGCTGTTAACCTCCATTGAACAGCTTTAAACGTGTTTCTAACTGGTTTAGACGTAATGTAAAGCTCTTAAACATTGTTACAGACAGTGCAAATCTGTTTAAACAGCTTCTGACATATGTGAAGCCAGTTTAAAAGAAATAAAACAGCTTCAAGACGCTCCGCGACGCTGTTAAACTCAATAAATTGTCATTAAACGTGTTTTTAGATGGTTTAGACGTATTCTAAAGCCTTTAAATATTGTTAGAGACAGTGTAAAGCCGTTTAAAGAGCATTTAACGTATGTGAAGCCATTTTAAAAGCAGTAGAAGAGCTCTAAAACGCTTGGCGACGCTCTTATACTTAATAAAACGGCTTTAAACGTGTTTTTGTCAGGCTTACACTTTTTCTAAAGCCTTCAAACTTTGTTTGAGACAGTGTAGAACTGTTTAAGCAGCTCTTAACATATATGAAGCCACATTGAAAGCAGTAAGACAGCTTTAAAACGCTTCACGACGCTGTTAAATTCAATAAAACGGCTTTAAACGTGTTTTTAGCAGGTTTAAACGTATTCTAAAGTCTTTAGACATTGTTAGAGACAGTGAAAAACTGTTTAAACAGCTTTTAACATATGTGAAGCCAGTTTAAAAGCAATAAAACAGCTTTAAAACGCTTCGCGACGCTCTTAAACTCAATGAAACAGCTTTAAACGTGTTTTTAGCTGGTTTAGACGTATTCTAATGCCTTTAAACATTGTTAGAGACAGTGTATGAATGTTTAAACGGCTTCTAACATATCTGACGCCAGTTTGAAAGCAGTAGAACGGCTTTAAACCACTTCACGACGCTCTTAAACTTATTAAAACGGCTTTAAAAGTGTTTTTAGCAGGTTTTGACGTATTCTAAATCCTTTAAACATTTTTAGAGACAGTGTAGAACTTCACGTATGTGAAGCCAGTTTGAAAGCAGAAAAACAAATTAAAACGCTTCACGGCGCTGTTAAAATTAATGAATCGGCTTTAAACGTGATTTTAGCAGGTTTAGACGTATTCAAAAGCCTTTAAAAATTGTTAGAGACAGTGTAGAACAGTTTAAAAAGCTTATAATATATGTGAAGCCAGTTTAAAAGCAGCAAAACAGCTTTAAAACGCTTAGCAACGCTAGTAAACTTAATGAAACGGCTTTAAACCTTTTTTTTAGCAGGTTTAGACTTATTGTAAAGCCTCTAAACATTGTTAGAGACAGTGTGAAACTGTTTAAGCAGCGTGGCCATAGCAAGAGTGTTCGTGGTCACCTAAAAATTTTTTCACGACAATGTTCCTAGATAAATTTTGTACAAAGTCACAAAGTTTTATTGCAAAGCATTGTTAGTTTTACAGTTATTCGAGAAAAACAGACAGGGGGGAGGAATCTGCCCCTCCCCCCCAGGCAAAATAGGGTTAAACGTAATCTAAATCCTTTAAACATTGTTAGAGACAGTGTAAATCTTTTTAAACAGCTTTCAACATATTACAAGCCAGTTTAAAAGCAGTAAAACAGCTTTAAAAGGCCTCACGACGCTGTTAACCTCAATAAAACGGCTTTAATCGTGCTTTTAGCAGGTTTAGACATATTTTAGAACCTTTAGACATTGTTAGAGACAGTGAAAAATTGTTTAAACGGCTTCTAACATATGTGGAGCCAGCTTAAAAGCAGTAAAACAGCTTTAAAACACTTTGCGACGCTGTTGTACTCAATAAAACGGCTTTAATCGGGTTTTAAGCATGTTTAGACGTATTCTAAAACCTTAAAACATTGTAAGAGACAGTGTAGAACTGTTTAGACAGCTTATAACATATGTGAAGCCAGTTTAAAAGCAGTAAAACAGCTTTAAGGCGCTTCTCGACGCTTATAAACTCAATAAAACGGCTTTAAACATGTTTTAAGCTGGCTTAGACATATTCTAAAGCCTTTCAACATTGTTAGAGACAGTGTAAAGCCGTTTAAACAGCTTCTAACATATGTTAAGCTAGTTTAAAAGCAGTAAAACAGCTTTAACGCGCTTCTCGACGCTCTTCACCTCAATAAAAGGGCTTTAAACGTGCTTTTCTCTGGATTAGATGTATTCTAAAGGCTTTAAACATTGTTAGAGACAGTGTATAAATGTTTAAGAAGCTTCTAACAAGTGTGAAGCCAGGTAAAAAGCAGTAGAACAACTTTAAAACGCTTCACGACGCTCTTAATATTATTGAAGCGGCTTTAAACGTGAATTTACCAGGCTTGAAGTATTCTAAAGCCTTTAAACAATGTTAGAGATAATGTAAAACTGTTTAAACAGCTTTTAACATATGTGATGCCAGTTAAATATCAGTAAAACAGCTTTAACGCGCTTCTCGACGCTGTTAATCTCAATAAAACTGCTTTAATCGTGCTTTTAGCAGGTTTAGACGTATTCTAAAGCCTTTAAACATTGTTAGAGACAGTGTTGAACTGTTTAAACAGCTTCTAACATATGTGAAGCCAGTTTAAATGCACTAAAACAGCTTTAAGGCACTTATCGACGACGTGAAACTCAATTAAATTGCATTAAACGTATTTTTAGCTGGTTTAGACGTATTCTAAAGCCTTTCAACATTGTTAGATTCAGTGTAAAGCTGTTTAAACAGATTCTAACATATGTGAAGCTAGTTTAAAAGCCGTAAAACAGATTTAAAACGCTTTGCGACTCTGTTAACCTCAATAAAACGGATTTAGACGTGTTTTTAGCAGGTTTAAACGTATTCTAAATCTAAAGCCTTTAAACATTGTTAGTGACAGTGTAAATCTGTTTAAACAGCTTTTAACATATAACAAGCCAGTTTAAAACTAGTAAAACTGCTTTAAAACGATTCACGACGCTGTTAACCTCAATAGAACGGCTTTAATCGTGCTTTTAGCAGCTTTAGACGTATTCTAAAACATTTAGACATTGTTAGAGACAGTGTAAAACTGTTTAAACAGCTTCTAACATATGTGAAGCCGGTTTAAAAGCAGTAAAACAGCTTTAAAAGGCTTCGCGACGCTGTTCAACTCAATAAAACGGCTTTAATCGCGTTTTAAGCATGTTTAGACGTATTCTAAAAACTTTAAACATTGTAAGAGATAGTGTAAAACTGTTTAGACAACTTATAACATATGTTAAGCTAGTCTAAAAGCAGTAAAACAGCTTTAAAACGCTTCACGACGCTCTTAACCTCAATAAAAGGGCTTTAGACGTGTTTTTAGCAGGTTTCGACGTATTCTAAAGTCTTTAAACATTGTTAGAGACAGTGTATGACTGTTTAAACAGATCCTAACATATGTGAAGTCACTTTAAAAGCAGTAAAATAGCTTTAAAACGCTTGTCAACGCTGTTAACCTCAATAAATCGGCTTTAGACGTGTTTTAAACAGGTTTAGATGTATCCTAAAGTCTTTAAACATTGTTAGAGACAGTGTAAATCTGATTAAACAGCTTCTAACATATATGAAGCCAGATTTAAAGCAGTGAAACAGCTTTAAAGCTCATCGCGACGCTGTTAACCTCTATAAAGCGGCTTTAAGCGTGTTTTTTGCTGGTTTAGACGTATTCTAATGCATTTAAACATTGTTGGAGACAGTATACAACTGTTGAAACAGCTTCTAACATATGTGAAGCCTGTTTAAATGCAAAAAAAACAGCTTTAAAACGCTTTGCGACGCTGTTAACGTCAATAAAACGGCTTTAAACGTGCTTTTAGCAGATTCAGACGTATTATCAAGCCTTTAAACATTGTTAGAAACAGTGTAAAACTGTTTAAACAGGTTCTAACATATGTGAAGCCAGTTTAAATGCAATAAAACAGCTTTAAAAGGACTCCCGACGCTGTTAAACTCAATAAAACGACTTTGAACGTGCTTTTCGCTGGTTTAGACGTATTCTAAAGGCTTTAAACATTGTTACCGACAGTCTATAAATGTTTAAGAAACTTCTAGCATATGCGAAGCCAGTTTAAAAGCAGTATAACAGCTTTAAAACACTTCACGACGCTGTTAACCTAAATAAAACAGCTTTAAACGTGTTTTTAGCAGGTTTAGACGTATTCTAAAGCCTTTAAACAATGTTGGAGACGGTGTAAAACTGTTTAAATAGCCTCTAACATATGTGAAGCCAGTTTAAAAGCAGTAAAACAGCTATAAAACGCTTTGTGACGCTGTTAAATTCAATAAAACGGTTTTAATTGGGTTTTTGTCCGGTTTAGACAAATACAAAAGCTTTTAAACATTGTTAGATACTGTGTAGAACTGTTTAAACAGCTTCAAACAAATAAGAAGCCAGTTTAAAAGCAGTAAAAGAGCATTAAGACGCTTTGCGACGCTGTTAAACTCAATAAAACGGATATAAACCTGTTTTAAGCAGGTTTAGACGTATTCTAAACCCTTTAAACATTGTAAGAGACAGTTTAAAACTGTTTAGACAGCTTCTAACATATAAGAAGCCAATTTAAAAGCAGTAAAACAGTGTTAAAACGGGTCACTAAGCTCTTAAACTTAATAAAACGGCTTTAAACGTGATTTTAGCAGGTTTAGATGTAATCAAAAGCCTTTAAACATTGTTAGAGACAGTGTAGAAATGTTCAAACAGCTTATAACATATGTGAAGCAAATTTAAAAGCAGTAAAACAGCTTTAAAATGCTTCACGAAGCTCTTAAACTTAATAAAACGGCTTTAAACGCTGTTTTAACAGGTTTAGACGTATTCTAAAGCCTTTAAACATTGTTAGAGACAGTGTAGAACTGTTTAAACAGCTTCTAACTGATGTGAAGCCACTTTCAAAGCAGTAAAATAGCTTTAAAACGCTTCGCGACGCTGTTAACCTCAATAAAACGGCTTTAGACGTGTTTTTAGCAGGTTTAAACGTATTCTAAAGCCTTTAAACAATGTTGGAGACAGTGTAAAACTGTTTAAACGGCTTCTAACATATGTGAAACGACTTTACAAGCAGTAAAACTGCTTTACACGCTTCACGACGCTGTTAACCTTAATAAAACGGCTTTAAACGTGCTTTTAGCAGATTCAGACGTATTTTCAAGCCTTTAAACATTGTTAGAGACAGTGTAAAACTGTTTAAACAGGTTCTAACATATGTAAAGCCAGTTTAAAAGCAGTGAATTAGCTTTAAAACCCTTCGCGAAGCTGTTAACCTCTATAAAACGGCTTTAAACGTGTTTTTAGCTGGTTTAGACGTGTTTTAATGCCTTTAAGCATTGTTGGAGAGAGTGTACTACTGTTGAAACAGCTTCTAACATATGTGGAGCCTGTTTAAATGCAAAAAAACAGCTTTAAAGCGCTTTGCGACGCTCTTTAACTCAATAAAACGGCTTTAAACGTGTTTTTAGCAAGTTTAGGCACATTCAAAAGCATTTAAACATTGTTAGCGACAGTGTGGAACTGTTTAAACAGCTTCTAACATATGTGAAGCCAGTTTAAAAGCAGTAAAAGAGCTTTAAGACGCTTTGCGACGCTGTTAAACTCAATAAAACGGATATAAACCTGTTTTAAGCAGGTTTAGACGTATTCCAAACCCTTTAAACATTGTAAGAGACAGTTTAAAACTGTTTAGACATCTTCTAACATATAAGAAGCCAATTTAAAAGCAGTAAAACAGTGTTAAAACGGGTCACTAAGCTCTTAAACTTAATAAAACGGCTTGAAACGTGTTTTTAGCATTTTAGATGTAATCAAAAGCCTTTAAACATTGTTAGAGACAGTGTAGAACTGTTTAAACAGCTTATAACATATGTGAAGCAACTTTAAAAGCAGTTAAACGGCTTTAAAATGCTTCACGAAGCTCTTAAACTTAATAAAACGGCTTTAAACGTGGTTATAACAGGTTTAGACGTATTCTAAAGCCTTTAAACATTGTTAGAGACAGTGTAGAACTGTTTAAACAGCTTCTAACTTATGTGAAGCCACTTTCAAAGCAGTAAAATAGCTTTAAAACGCTTTGCGACGCTGTTAACTTCAATAAAACGGATTTAGACGTGTTTTTAGCAGGTTTAGACGTATTCTAAAGTCTTTAAACATTGTTAGAGACAGTGTAAAACTGTTTAAATAGCTTCTAACATATGTGAAGCC
>JANSTP010269903.1:0-10491 GCA_025330745.1 Cladonema radiatum | reverse complement strand
GAAATTCCCTAAGTGACAAATCTTTAAACTCAAATATCTTGAGAACCAAAAGTCGGATTGAGATGAAATAAAAACTGATGTTCATCATTTCTTCTCTTCTTTCTTATGAACCAAACTTATATTTTCACCTCGGAATCCCTTTAAGCTCAACAGGTTTATACCTTAAAATGTTGTTGTTATTGTCTCTTTGAATTTTAATATTTAGAGCCCACCTGTTATCACAACAACAATTACAAGGTGTCGGTCTTGTCGCTCATATTTGAATCCTTTTGTTTCGATACCAGATAACAGAAGATGGCAATGTAATATGTGTTATCGAATGAATGATTGTAAGTTTGTTTTTATTTTTAGATCAAGTTGCAAATTAAGTCTAGATTTATACAATTGCTGTTGTGGGATTGATTGATTTTGACTTTTCCTAGTCTCCTTAAAATAGATTTAATAAATTTTACTGTATATAGCAAATTAATTTCACTTTTATAAGTAATTTACGTTTCATTAATGAGATTTTATATGACAACCTGAGACATATATGGATTTAGAACTCATTGATGACATTGGAAATTCTATACAAAAAAAAGGGAATTAAGTCTTGGATATTACTGTGCAAAGCAATGATAAACCTTTCCAAATAATGCTAACTATAACGCATTTAATTGCTTTATTACATTGTGAAATGTATGAATCAAGCTTGAATGTCTGCAATTTCCCAATGTAATTTGAAAATCGCTGAATTTTTTCAAATCCTGGCTTACACACTGGAATTGGCAATCATAGAAAATTAGAAATAAAGTCACTGAATCTAAGTGGCAATTAGAGCTTTACACTGAGATGGATGCTTTTTAATCAAGTTCTGAATAAAGGGGAGTCAGAGTTAGAAGTTTATCGGAAACTTAATTCTGATGGACAAACTTCATTAAAATACATAGTTTTGAGTCATCCATTATTTAAGTAGATGTACTGTATTGTGTCTTTATTTAAGATTTCTTAACAGGGCAGAGTAAGTAATAAATGTATGTATATATCTATTTTTGTATGGCTACCTTTTTCCCATAAAACTTCTGTTCACTCTTTATTAGTGCCGGACGATTTGGTGTACGATTACAATAATAGGAGGTATACTGATGTGAGAAAACGCCCCGAATTAATGCATTCATCTGTTGAATTTGTAGCACCTTCTGAATATATGGTAGACCAGCTTCCATACTTTATTTGTATTAACTTCTCATGATTTTATTCGTTTGCAGAATGTTTTGGTTGATTCCTTCAATTTAATATTCCATATTTATATTTAGCTTCGTCCACCTCAACCCTCTATATTTGTTTTTGTTTTGGATGTTACATTCACAGCAATAAATACAGGTGAATATTCTTAAGTCATATATTTTATTTAAATTTTTATAGAAAAATTGTTTTCTAATTTTTAATAGGTTTTAGTTCTTGATTTTGAGGTAGGCACAAAGAAATTTTAGTTTTGTTGATCCTGAAACTTAGTACCAATAGTAAAACATCTCTGTAGTACTTTTATATTATTATTGGACAGTGGAAGAAAGTAAATTCAAAAGTCTAAGTAAAATGCTATTAGGCAAGTCTCTTTATGACATAGATATCAAAGACCACAAGTATTGTTAAGCGACTGTATTGAACATTGATTACATGTAGTATATATGTTATGTACTTGTTCAAAACAAAGAGATTTTGTGGCAAGAGATATCATGTAAAAAGTGATTCTTTTTTTGTTTATGAGAATGTATCTTACGAAAGGTTATTCTCTCCGTTTGAAATAACGATATGCTCACAAAAATAGTTGGGTTTTTTAAGGTTATAAGTAATAAAGATTTATTTCACTATAACTGTCATGGACTGCTTAAATAATATAGAGAATTTGGAGGGATGAAGCCGAAGGCTCTAAAATCTACTTTAACCCTATTTGTCATAGGGCGATTCTGCTCCCACACCATGCTACACCAAACACTTCAAACATGGGGCGTAGAAACAAACAAATTCTAACACTGTAAAAAATATAAAAATGCTGTTGTGTTCTCTAACTACATGTCACTACAAACTTATAAACATCTTACAAAAGCGATTAGAAAGTGCGAGAGTCTGCGAACTCTGAGCTGGGAAATAAGCTCATCTGGCCTGCAGTGCAGCTCAAATAATAGTTTGAATATCCAGACTCTGCTATGACTAAAAACTATACACACTACCTTGATATGCGTGGCGCAAAATAAGCAGTAGAACTATAGTGGAGTGCAATAGACACATGAATCCATTAGAAATTATCAGAACATATATGACACGGCCAAAAAGAGTATTTTCAATTTTATTGTAAGTATTGAGAATAAACTAACAAATCTTTAATGAATCGTGGTTCTTCATTGCTTGTTAGCCACAGATTCTTTTCTTTATTTTTATTTGACAGATTTATTTACTTTATGGTAATGTAACCTTTTTTTACAAGTATATACTTGTGAAGTATTTTATTTGTATTTAGCCTGTTCAACTCATTGAACTTGTTGGTATTTTTTGTTTCCTATCATGGCTGCTTCATAGTGGAAGTTACTAATTTTCCCCTTGGAAACTGCCGCTGTCACCAATGCGAACAAACAATTAGCCAAATATATTTTCCAACTTAAGAAATATGATGCAAAACTTATTGCTTACAACTAAATTTTATTCAAAACATTCTAAACGTTTTTATGGCAAACGTATTTTACAAGACAGCTTGACATACGAGAAAAGCAAATGACAGAACGCCTAATAAATACCCCAGAGAAGAACGAACAATAGAAAAAACGCTAAGACGATAAAATCACCTATGATGAAGAGTTGAATGTATTATCAAACTTTATAACAGAATTGGATAATGACTTTCATATTATAATTACATTCACATACAGTTGATATTTGACATTAATAACCGGTCCTTTTTGATCTTATACTACCCAAGGAGACTGAATTTCAGGGATCCAAGCAGCCTTGGCAATAAAACTTTCTCAAGTTCTCAAAACATTAAGTCATTATGACATAATTCTTTAAAAACGATGATGCCATTGATTTTCCTGAGATGATCACTAAATCAAGAAATACCCAAAATATTGGGAAAAGCATAATTTGATGTCATAACATCAGTTGGATAGCAAAATATGTCACGTTAAACAATACCACATTATTTTGTTGGTAAAAGTTAGTTTTGAAAATTGAGGAGGTGGCACTGAAAAATGGCTTCTTGATAGGGTTGCCTATACTTTCGCAACCAGATTCTTTTTTTTTTCATAATGTTCCTGATAAACTTTTTCATTTTTCCCTTCCCACATTTCTTGTGACCTTCCTATGTAAGCCACACTGTTGCCACTAATACGAAAAAGGAAACTGGTCTTTAAGTATAGTCTTATATGAAAATATTTTCAAACAGTGTAAAAATGTTGCAAAGAATCTAGAGTGAAAAGTTAAAAAAGAATTTGAAATGATAGCTTTCTCTATAGTTATGTAGATTTTTTTTCTTCTGCAATTAACAATATACTTAAGCTTGACTGATTCATTGCAGATTGTAGCCATGCTTTAGTATCTACTGTTTTCTTATTAGCTATTATCTTCCAATTTTTTAGATAATTTTATGCTTCCTATTTTAATGGCCTTGGACACTTCACCGAATAAATTTTGGTGTGTTTTCATCTGTTCTAGTTTTTGATCACATAGTGATTTACATTTTTAGGATACCTTTCTCATTTTTGTGAGATAATGAAAGAAGAATTAGACAACCTTCCTGGTGATAATCGAACAAAAATTGGCTTTGTCACATTCAATAGCTCTGTGCATTTTTTTAGTATCAAGGTATGCTTATGAAAGATTTTTTGTTAATTCATTTTTAATTTCAACATTTGAAACTTGATTTAACTTGTGGTTTTAAATTTTAAATTAAATTGTGGTTTTATTTTTCTAAAGAATGTTCCACTTTTTCACTATTTTGATTTTTTAAACGTTTCTTCGTTAATTGAATCAATTTGTATTTACGTGACTTATGCCTTTGAATTTTCTTCCAGGATTCTCAGAGTCAACCACAAATGCATTGTGTAACAGATCTCGATGGTAAGAAAGATTTTATTTTAATTTTTCTCAAAAATTATGTATTAGCAAATCCATATTGTTCCACTTCATATTGTCTTCTTTTATAGATGTGTTTCTTCCAGTTCCTGATGGACTGTTGGTCAACCTGAAAGAGGATAAAGAGGTAAAAGTTTTAGGGTTTTTTATACAATTTACACAGCATGGCATGGTCTTCTCATGACTGCACATGTCCTGCAAAACTTTCATTAACAGTTGCTGATGCTGATGTTTTGTACTCTTTGACATTTTTTTTATCTGTGTTGTTTGTTTGTTTTTGGTTAGTCGAACTTTTGAATTCACTGCCTGCAACTAAAGCTAAAAAATAAACCTAATCAAACCTGAACCAAAGACAATCCAGCTCATATATATAAATATATATATGTTGCTACTATTTACATTTAATGATGATTTGCTATACAGTAAACTGACATTTATTTTTAGTATGATACCATAAATCAACGTTTTCAATTCAAAGTTCCAGGAAAAAATGTAGATTTTGTCAACAGAAATATTTATTGGAATATTTATAGGAGAATTCAATCAAAGAATAAACGGAATATCTTCTTGGTTTAAGTTTTTAGTCCTTTTAATTTCCATAGCCAATTTTTATTATATAAAATTTAGTAAAGTTAAATTAAAAAGAAGACTTTAAACGGACCAATGATGATAATCACGGACCAATAAAGACCAGCCATTGTTCAATATGGAAAATTAAACAGGAAAAATATTTTTTCTTCAATATAATCCTTCCTAAATGTTGAAATCTTTGTTTCATACTTATTACAGTGTTTATAATTCATTGGTAGCTGCCAAAGAGGACTAATCTAGGAATTTAGTCTTGCTCAAAAGTTCATGTTTTGATATGGTTTTATCTTTTCTTATACAAAAGCACTAAATTGTATTCAATCCTAGAAAGTCAGTGTCGATCAAGAAGGGTTATAAGACTTTTAGAAGGTTTTTATCTTTGGACAAAAGATCGTTGTGATATGTTCATCGTGATATTTTGCAACTTTATGACTCTTCTTTCTGTGCTTTAAGAATCATAATACCTCATACGATCCTGAGCAAAACTCCCATTATCACCCCTTCCTTTTATGTTCTAGAAATTTATTGCAGTTGAATCAATTTTCTATTATTTTTATGGAAATTTTATTTTGAAATCAGTCCGTTATACTGCAGAGAAACAACTCCCTAAGGGAAACCATAGTTGACTTTTGTCAACCTCTTTTGTTGGGTTCTTTTCACTTGCAAGAATCGCCTACAAATAAATAATATACTTGCCAGCCAGTCAAATAGCCTTGCCAGGAATATATTCTGATGGTTTTCACGACTGCAAGCAATTATTGCTGCTGAATATGTCCATTTAGTTGTGCACTAACATCCTGTCTTGTTTTTTAGATGATTTTGCAATTGCTTGATTCTCTTCCTGATTTTTTCGCAAATACTGTCGATTCAAATTCAGCAACTGGAGCTGCCCTTCAAGCTGCACACAAAATGGTGGTAAGTGCCACTCTTTGTTAATTCAATATTTTTTTTTGTTCTCACAATTCTTTATGCTTTCATCGTTGTTTTTTTTTTTTTATCCAAGGCAAGTTGTGGCGGTCGCATAACTTTATTTCAAACATGTTTGCCAACTATTGGCCCTGGTGCTTTGAAACATCGAGATGCGTACAACGTTTCTGGAAATTCAAAAGATGCACAACATTTGAATCCGTCCATAGATTTTTATAAAAAACTTGCACTCGAATGTGCAGGCGAGCAAATTGGTATAGATATATTCTTGCTGGCAGGACAATTTACCGACCTTGCCTCCACATGTAAGCTCATTTCTGTTCCTTGTAAAAGGCTTTACTTTAACATTATGAGTTTATAGCAATTGTACCGGTAGAAGTGAATTCTGACGCCATTCTTTTTTTATGTTTAGCTGCTGTGTCACGTTATTCAAGTGGTTCAATACATTATTTCCCCATGTTTCATGCATCAAAAAATCAACCAATGTTGGAAAAGTTTCAGCATGATTTCAAGTGAGAAATTCTTTTTCTTTTTCTAGAATGATCAATTCTGTGAAATTTCTTCATGTTAATTTATTACTAATGACATTCTTACACGAGAGCATATTCTTACAAGTTACTGTATTTATTTCTCAGGAGGTACTTGACAAGAGAAATTGGATTCGAAGCTGTCATGAGACTCCGATGTACTAAAGGTTTGTGTTTCTCTTTTTTCTTATTATGCTTTTTCTTGGGATTGCTTGTAATAGACAGGAAAATTGCTGTATTATGTCTTTTTTCTGGTAAAGTATAATACATGAAATATATCGTGGAAGTTATTTGGACGGATTGCTACTATAAATATTTGAGAAGAGCTAAGCTTGAATCAGGGTAATGACGCGATATATAATGATGTATATTTTCTAACTGGATAAAAATCTCAGGTTCTGGTATGTGACTCAAGAAAAATTAAAAAAGGAGGGGGGTATGGCATTTTTCACCTCCCCCCCCCCATCTTGTGGTTTTCTTAATGTAATCATAAACGACGAATCCTTTTCGCAGAACACTTTTCAATTTTGAAAAAAATCCTTTTGTGGCCCAATTCCAATAAATTTTTTGGAAGAAGTTTTTTTGGGGGTCTAGGTCCTGGGACCAAATCGTGGTCGGTATTGCCCCAAAACCCTCCTAAAAAAATTTCGAATTTTTATTCCTTTATCTAAAAGAGCTACTAATTGATGTAAAACTTCAATATTTCATCTAGTATTGACAATTTGAACCAAAATTGTGCTCAAATATAGAATAATAAATTAATAGGTTAAAGTATTGTTGCCACATTGGGTTCTGGTAAATATGAAAATATTGATTTTCATTTTCATTTTGTCCTTCTATTCTTGTTAAAAGAACTTGCATCATAATTTGATGGAAACATTGATTAGGGCTGCGATAAAAAATGAGAGAAAGATGATATTTTAGGGCGTCCGCGTAGGAAAGGAGAGAAAAAAACTTCGGAAAGGTGATCAGAGAGGATAATTGGTTTTCAACATTTGCAATGTCAAAAAAGAAAAATTATATGTTATTAGCACCCCATATTTATATCCATCTCTATGTAAACTAGTACGGCTCTAATATCGATTTGGGACTCTTATTGTCTTTTAAAATGGTCATAAAGGTAGGAGTTGGGAGGTATACAAATCATAACACAAGGAAGGGGTTGTATTTGAAAAGGAGGGCGAATACCCCTCTTCTTCATCGATGTCATGGTTGTAAATAGTGCAGTATGTTGGTATCTAAATAGGAGAATTGACGATACTGTTTTATTCTCCCGTTTTTATGTTCAGGTTTGAGTATACATACGTTCCACGGCAACTTCTTCGTTCGTTCCACGGATTTGCTTTCTTTACCTAACGTGAATCCGGACCATAGTTTCAGCATGCAGATTGCTATTGAAGAGTCACTTGAAGATAGTAATATGGCTGCGTTCCAAGCTGCCCTTCTATACACGACCACTAAAGGTAGCGGAAGATACTTTTGTTTTTCTGCGTCATCATCGTTTCGCATTGTTTGACTTAATTATACGAAAATTTCTTGAAATTTGATGGAAATATTTATGTTATCTTGGCAGGTGAAAGACGTATTCGAGTGCATACTTTAGCACTGCCCGTCACTTCAAAGTTAAGTGACATATACGCATATGCTGATCAAGAAGCTGTGGCCAACTCTTTATCTAAACTAGGTTTGTACTTCTTCACTATTTTTTCACTTACATTTTTTGTTGCTAAAGTTAACTAGAAGCTGCTTTGCGGGTGAACTCTCACGCTTGAACTTCAAAACTTCATAAGCTTAAATATCGGTTTCACGATTTACCGAAATAAGGGCGTTTGGGCGTCCACGCAAGGAAACAGGCCGAGAAAATTTTTTCCAGTTTCCGAACTTTAGGATCGGCACAAAAAATTTTATCACGGTAGCTGCAAATTCTCACATCGTGAGAGAATAAATGTTGTCTCTTTGTTTTTAGCTGTGGATAGAGCCCTGATGTCATCTATTGGAGATGCGAGAGAGGTGTGTTGTTTTTTAACAGTACAAAATGTGATAATGATAATTATCACAACTATGATAAGTTGTGATAAGTTCATATAATTGGACTCATTGTTTCTTCATAAACTTTGATTGGCTAAAGAGAAAGTGCTGTAATGTTTTTTTTGGTCAAAAGTTTAAAACTGAGAAAATGGTTAAATGTCATTCTTAATTCAACATATAATGCTTTGTTTTTGATATGTATTTCTTCATACGGTTTTAGGCTCTGATGAATGCATGTATCGATTGTCTGAAAGTATACCGTAACGAATGCTCGGGACAACGGAATTCATCGTCGATATTCGCGCCATATCACTTGCGAATGATGCCTTTGTACACCATGTCGCTCATGAAAAATGACGCTTTTAAACTCGGAAGTGGCGTTCCTTTGGACAGCCGCGTTTTTAACTTATTAGAATTTAAATTTCAGCCAATTTTTGATTCGTTATTAAAAATATATCCTCAATTATATTCATTGGCTGATATATGTAGCGAGGTAATTATTTGCATAACTTTTTCTTTTTATCGCGCAAATTTCAATATATTAGTTTTCTTTTTTTTTATTTAAAACTTTCAGGACGAGGAAGTAAATTCCAATCCTCCGATACTTAACGCGTCTGCAGAGAAATTGAGCCGGACGGGAATTTATGTAATGGATACGGGGAAGGTAGAGAAATAATTCAGTTGAAATATGAAACCTGAAAAATTATCGCGAAAATTTATATTGAAATTTCATATGTTGCATGTTTTATTTATAGAAAATTTATTTATTCGTGGGTCGTAGTGCTCCTCAAGGTACAATTCAAGAATTATTCAATATCCCTGGAATAGAATCGTTACCAGAAGTATCAGTAAGTTATTATGGAAACATTAATATATTTTCGTGCAAAAATGTGGGCGAAAATTTGCATAATGTTACGCCTGCTGGTTTCTAGCCTTGACTGAAAAAGGGATTCTTTGAGAAACACGAGCTCTTGTGCAGAATTTGTCGTTGTGTTGTTGCCTAATATTTCCCGATTGTGTTTTCGTACCAATAAAGCTTTCATAAGCATATTCAGTTGAAATTTTCTTTCCCCATTCACATTGATTTTCAAATGTCTTCGAGGTATATTATATTTCATTTCTTATTTCTTGCGTTTAGTATACTCTACCGGAACTCAATAACGGCACAAATGTATTAGCACGGCGTTTCATTGAGCGTCTGAGAAAAGAACGTCACTTTTACGCTACCCTTGAAATTATCAGGTAATATTTTTATGTCTTTGCAGAGATTTTACCGCCTAATTTTTTAAACCACGCCCATTTTATTACCGCCCACTGCCACAGATCCTAAACCTTGATCAGTCAACTTGAGATTGTTTTGGTTTGTTTTTTTCTTCTTTTCACCTGGATTTTCGTCCGTGGTTTTTATGGTAGCGTTAGCAGCTCTTTAACATACCTAGCCTGATATTTTCTGTTGATTTATATCAAATTTTTGCTTTGTTGTTTTCAGGGAAGACAGTAAACAACGTATTGTATTTCTTAACAAGCTTCTCGATGATAAATCTGAATCGGCTGTTTCGTATATCGAGTTTTTACAGCATCTACAGCGACAAATTAACGGATAATCGAGCCTAATAATCGAGACAAATAAATTCTAAATTCTTTCTTGTATGTGTGAATCAAATTTATCGTAAATATATAAATTACAATTATTATCTGCAGTTATATATGTTGTTTTACTTTGTCTTATACCCTAGACTAGCTCTAGTCCACTCTTGAGAAATCGAGAAGAAAGAAACTGCCTGTCAAAAACATCGCATATTCGTCGTACAGGAGGAGCCAGAATCCGTTCAACGGCATTCCATATTTCTTGGAATGGTTTATGTAAGAACGATCAGATCTAATCTACACATACCAATGCACTTGTCATTAAATATCATTTCATTTCATCATATCATTTCATGAAAAAATCCAAGGCAACAATGATCTTACAAAGCCTGTCCATTTACAACTTTGGGAAAAATAAAAATGTTAAATAAGAATTAATCTTATATATAAGTGGAATCAAGTCATTAATTAACTTCCAAATATCTATGTTTTACACACACCATGTAAAACAGTTACCAGTTTTCCCGGGACTCTGAGTCCATGTAGGATAGGGACCAGCAGTTTTTGACTGATTATTTTATTTTAGCACCTAAACGTTTTAAAGCAATGTTAAAAATAGGGAAATATTTGAAATGTTTTTTGCAATATTAAAGCTAAGTTCTGCTTTCTTTAGAAAAAAGAATAAATTATAAAGTCAAGTAAATTATGACTATTTGTATGATCATAT
>JANSTP010269892.1:0-10493 GCA_025330745.1 Cladonema radiatum | reverse complement strand
ACTAAACAAAAATCTTTAAAGGGGCCCTTTAGATTGCTATGGCATTTAGGTGTCCCCTTGCCTTCTTTGACATTATGGTATTTTCTATTTACCATTTATTGTGTGTTAACTCTGGATCTTTTTGTGTGGTTGTTTTATTCATGTGCATTTTAAATTGTATTGATTGTCATGGAAGTGCAAAATAAAATATCTATTTATATCTATCTATCTAACATTACCAGGAGAGTACTTAAGGCACAAATCTTGAAAATGCAAGTCTCTCCAAAACACAATGTCGAAGTAAAACATTGGGTTCATGTATAGTTTTCATCGGTCTGTGTGCCCTTTCTAAAACCGCATTGATCGTCACAGAATGTTTGTTGGGAGAAATGTTTTCGCAGAAAGTGAGCTCATCCTTCCGTTCCCAAACTTAACCCCTGTCCTTCCCCCACTTCGCGTAAGTAAGTTACTGTATTTGTTAATCCCTCATCTTTTTGTCATAAATTACCAATGTCATTTATCTCAAAACAAAGAACGGTTACCTTCGTAAAATAGATGTTGGCATTCGCAGAAAAAAAAAATACTATAAAAATTTCAAATTTAGCATGATAAAATAAATAACGTCTGGAACAAGAGACTATTTTTATTGCATTAAATTATTATTGTACAATTGCAACACATGAATCAAAGCAATCGATAAGTTTGTGCCAAACTGAACATATAACGAGATGACAACGTTCAGATTCTTCCCAGCATGCACTATCATCGAATGAACGTCTAAATAAAAAAGAAACTATAATAAAAGTGTTATAACAGACAATCAACAGTCACGAAGTGTTAAAAATGAAAACTCGAAAAAATAACGGAAATATCTCCTCTTGACCACCCGAAATTAATGGTTAACAAACGTTGAATGGGAGGAGGTGTGGTCACATTATTATGAACAAATTTTCACTAATAATGAAAAACAATTAGTCAGTCCAAAATGGCTTAGTCACTTTGAATGATTCCACCTCACATAATTTCCACCTCATTGGCTGGCTAGATATGTAACCAATCCATTATAAAAATCGTGGTTGACACTTAAATAATGTCTTAAAATTTTATATAATAAAGAGGAAAATATCTTCACACCCTGCTGAAAGTTAAAAAAGTAGTAGAAAGAAAAAATGAAAGCGAGACATACAATATCATCGATCTTCAGTATACTTCTAACAGTTTCTGCAGCTAATGAAATCGCACTTGTCGAAACGAGAAGTGGTTGAATAACATTTTCTTCCAAAATATTGGTAACACAACCCTAAAAGACCAACATCACATTAAAAAGCTCTTTCCTCCTGATAAGAGAACTATCACTTTAGTCACCTGCAAAATATATTCGAACATTTTCCATTTACCCATTCCCCACCCCTGTTTCATAGTTGCTGATAAAACGTTTCCATCAATCGAGTGGGAAGGGAGACGTAAGTGGCTGTTGATTCTGTTATTTGAACATTTTCCCTTCCTTGATTTTTATCAAATATGTAGCTTTTAACTTTCTTTGCATAAAGAATCTCACTTTTCTTTGCAGAATCCGTATATAATTTTGTAAAAAACATGGAAGAAACCGCGACCACAACCGGACAAGGGTTATCAAATGACCTTGTTGGACGAGCTTCGGAAAACAAAGGTTACGCATTGAATTGACCAAGAAATAATAACTGATCGATTCAGTGCATGATGCCAGCACACCTGACACAAAACTGTATTTTAATAACAGCTTACAGGATTCCTATCAATTAATTATACTCTTTTCTTAACCCCCTTCTTCCCCCACGTAAGGTGCTTTCCGATGAAACATAACCTTCATTTTGCTTAGCCTCACTCCAAAAATTTCGTTTAAAGGTGACGAGATAAAACATTCCATTTTTGTATATAAATAACTACATGATTGAAGCAACATTAACAGCTGCAGGTAAAGAAAAAAGGCCCTTCAAATTTCGGACCCATAACTCAAAATCAAAACTACTAGTGATAACTCATCCTAAGAAATATTAAATACCTTAGTTTTTATTGAAGCTCGAAAACCCTCTTTTTATAAGCAACATACCTTTCTGACATTGATACCACTGTACTTGTCACCACTAGCGTGTTTGTTTCGGAGTTCAGTCACCACTGATATCGGGCTGAGACCAGCATTTTCCGCCAACGTATATGGTATAATTTCTAGAGCTTCAGCAAACGCTTTGAAACAATAAGCCTCTTTTCCAGTCAGCGTTTTGGCGTGATTCATTAACTGTACACTAGCCTCGATTTCAGGTGCTCCACCACCAGCTATGAGAGCTCTATGGTAAGAACAGAAAGATGAAAAGGGTTATCACTTATTACTAAAGATAACAAAAAATGAATAAAGCGCTATATTAGTCTTAATATAACATTATTCGATTATAGCTTTATAATAGGGAAAGCATTTCAAAAAGATGAAAAAAAGCAAAATGTTTTTACCTCCCACCAAAATTGATAGTATTAAGAAATTTAAAAATTTTGTGTCTAAAACACTGATGGTCTCTAATTTGAGGGATCAAAAACGCTGCAACAAAACATGCACATCTAACGACTGAGGCAAAATCTAACCTCTTTTTGACAAGACACCTGATGACACAAAGTGCATCATGGATGGATCGTTCAGCTTCCTCTATAACCAGTTTATTTGATCCTCGAACCAACAAACTAACAGTACGACCTGGGTTCTGTATACCCGTAACCTTAACAACTTTGGCCGCACCCGTTGAATATTCCTCGACAAGATCTGCAGATGCAAGCATTTCTGGATTTAAATGATCGGCGCTAGCAATCGGTCTGCAATTTAACGTTTTACATATAAAGTCGACTTCTTCCCTTTCGATATCACGAACGACCATGATTTTCATTTTGCCGAGGAAATGTAAACCCATATCGTTAATGGCATCTCTGTGGGAGAAATTAGATGGTTAAATATTCAGAGCATTACATTGATCTACTTATTCCCCCCCCCCGGCTCTAACAATTACAGTTAGAGGCTTATAAATATACGCTTTAGGTACCTCCTAAAAATGATTTTAGTAACAGTAGATACATTTTTGTATACCTTATTCCCTATTAGAATGTCTACTTCTTCATGTGAGACACTATCAACACATGTTTTTTTTTCAACACAAGTCGCTCTTTCCATTCGCTTTGATGCCAATGAGACATAAAAGTTTTGTTATTTTTCATCCAAGTAATGATTGTGTTTCAATTCATTACGAAAGGGATAATACGTAACAAAATTTTGACATTATTTATAGTTTGATATCAAGTCACAGAGTAACCGCTCTTAAGTGGGTTTTCGGAAAGCGGTAAAATGTTATTCACTTATTAACGCTAACGCTTGCTAGGTCGAAAGCTGACAAATTTGATAATGTAGGTATTCTGTAATTACACTTTCATCAAAGTGCAGGACTAGCTCTCCCCACCCTCAGTAACTGTAACAGACATGCATAAGGTCCATCTTTGCTAAAACAGAACTTTTGCTTGTACTGTTTCCAAAAAATTCTAATTAACTTAATAATATCAACAAATATACTTTTTTAAACCTGACGGAAGGATGAAGTCGAAAATCGATTCAAAAGGAACGTGGTCGTCGCGCCAGCTATGAATATTTTATAGACTTTTTTCAAACAGGATTTACTACGAGAATACAAAGAAAAACGTTTCGTAATGAATGGACCATATCCTACGTTACATATCTTTTCATAAAGTTGAAGAAAGAAAAAATATAACAATAAAGTACATACAGGAAGATAGAACAGAAATAGAAATTAACATTAATATATAAGTTCTCACTTTGCTTAAAAGAAAAGTAATGAAAGAAGAATAGAAAATAGAAATCCATTTTCATTTTGTGGTTAGCCGCTAGACAATAGGATGAAATAAGGACTAAATTCAGACTAACAACAGCCTTCCTCCGAATATTTGTGCGGTTAAAATTTCCGATAGCAACATTAATTAGTAAAATACTTTCCCTTTTTAGGTTATTAGCATCGGGCTGTCAATATCAACCAAATTGACAAACCAACGATATTTTGGTGGTCTAAAAATATTTCAAATATCGTATAAAGAAACCAAAATCCGTCGATATCAAACAATTAGTATAATGAGCAAATACTTCTCAAGACGTTTTTAACTAGGTATTCTTTAAGTCGACGAATATTAGATTTTCCAAAAGGAACTGCGGTTGGAAGACGAATGCATAAAAGCTAATATCATATGCCCGATGGTAAATATCCTTATAACTTTCGCAATAAGTTTTGCAGGACCGCTTAGGGTTAGATTGCTCGACAATGTAATGCAACTTATACGAGAAACAACTTGGCAAATGCAAGGGACTTTGTCTTGAGTATGACTCAAAAATAGGGATTAGACATTGCCAATAAACACCAGATAACGAACTCTATAAAGCTTTTAATAACATTTACACTTCTAATAGCATGTTCACTTACACCACAAGTATATCCTCAAAAGGTAGTGTTCGCTATATTTTTGGGATTTTGTTTCATTCATATTCAAGAGCTTAAAAAAATATGAAAACCGGGTACTATTTCCTGTTAATCTGATTTTTCCTTCCCAAAGAATGTTTAAGGACTTTCTGTAGATTTTGAAAATTGCTAAAATTTTATGACTCATCACTAAATTTGTGATGTCATCAAAAGTCCTAAAGGTTTTTGCTAATATTAAAATTCTTATAACTAAAAAATTAATTAACGTTTTGTAGTAAAAATCACATTTGTCTTACTCCATCGAAAAAAAATCATTTTCATAAAAATTTCTGAAAAAACACTTTTTGGGTCCTAGGCCCGGGCCCTTTTCCAAAATCAGACTTCCTCAATTATCGAGGACTACAAAAATATTTTTTTATTTGTCTTTGGCTTTTTTGTATTATACTGTAATCCAAGTACTAAAATCATTTTCATCTAACTCAAAATCATTTCGCTTACGTATTTAAGGCATGTGGCCCAAAAATTGAAAAGGGCCCAAAGCTAGCCAACCAAAATTGATTTATGAAAAAATAAGGCAAAAATCTAATATTTTTAAAGTATACATCTTTTGTTCACAAAACATTATCTATTCAGAAATTATAATGATTTCAATATTTGACTAATTTACCAAGGCACTTGATGAAATCACAAATTCTAGAAAAAACATAAGGGAATTTCCCTTTTCTGCTAATTTGTCAAAAAGTTAAATAGCAATAACTTTTGATTGGGGCATCGGATTGAGATGAAATAAAAACCAGAGTTCATGATTAACCAGCTCTTTAAAAAGAGCTTAAAACCTGAAATACAAAAAATATAGCAAACGCTACCTTAAGTTTACCCAATAACATTCGGTTTTCTTAACAAATCTCTATTTCAGTAGTCGGTGGGACCCTCTAAGAACTTTCAGTAAGTGGAGTAGAACCATTATTTACACATTTTTCCACATAATTATGATTTTTCCAGGACTGCAGATTCAATTCAAGACTGTTTTTTGAACATGCAAGCCTATTCTGTTGTCTAACAATAAAGTAATTTCTGCAATAAAACAATAAAAAGCTCACCTCAATATAGACTTTTGTAGGAAAACAACATTTATACCACACTTTCGAATCTTCTGACAAATATCCAGTATATATCGTCTTTCTTCACGTAAAACACGATCCATTTGCGTGTAATCACTAACGATAACGTTATTTTCCATGTCAGTTTTCGGAGGTGAGATACAGAACTGTAACAAACCGATTTTTGCTTTCTCAACCCTACTAACGCCATCAGCAAAGTGTGAGATGCGATGGTCTAATACTAATCCGTCCACCAATTCTGTGTCTTCTATTGTTCCACTACAAGAAAGTATATCCAGTACAAGATTGAATTTAAGCGTATGTTCTTGCCTAAATGTTCATTCATGCACAAACTTTAAAAACTGCTCTTGGTAACTTTGACTCAAAGTTTGAGAGTCTTTAAAAGTTTAAAGGACATGGAATTTTGAGAGACAAATAAAGAATTTTTGAAGAAGACGCACCTTCACCTTCAAAAAGCAGGAGAAAGAACATTACCAATGAGACTATAAGAGGTAAACACTTATCGTGATATACTATATTGCCATATTATTATTGACCCACAATGACCAAAATAAACATTGAAACGATGGTTCCCTCATAATGAGGACTCCATGGAATTTATTGCAGGAAAACATAATTTGAATTCACTAAAATTAATTTCCTATAAAAACAAACTTGAATAGATTTTTATTTTTATTGGCAACAAAAAGTTCTTTATAGAAGCATCAGGAGGTATATGAAAGTGACTACCTTCAATTTCTACCTCAAAATAATTTCAAAATACAGTAAAACCTGTATAAGAGATGGTCACTGTATAAGACAGCCACCTGTCTAAGAAGGCCGTTTTTGCAGTTCCCAAATGACAGTTTTACATTGAAATGAACCTCTATAAGACACTTCTCTAAGGCAGCCACATTTTTTGGTTCCCAAGGGTGACCACCTTATACAGGTTTCACTGTATAGTAAATGCTGATGAGAGTAACTTTTTTTCTTACCCAAGTTTCGTGACAACTTTGATATCCCTCAAATCAACATTTGAATCTTTTGTGGGGTCAACAACTTTCATTACGGAATTCACACATATTGGAGCTAACAAGCCAGAGTACTGGGAAACTACCTAGAGAAGAAAATGAGACAACTCAATGAAATGACAAAAAAAAATCAATGTCTGCAAATAAACCATGAGCAATTTCATCTTATCTTACAATCCTTATCTTTACCTGCCTTTACAAAATTTTGAAATTTATATATATGTGAATTTCTAAACCTAAACCTAGTCACCATACCAGAAAATTCCAGGAAACAGAGGAGAAAGGGATTAAAGGGCATAACGTACAAGCTTTAGGCCTCACTTGAAGAAATATAAATGCTCTTTTCAATGAGACCAATATCAATCTCTAGGAGGCTTTCGTTCCTGAGATAGAGTATATTTCAATCACAATTCCTTACTTAGTGAAAACTCAGATTTCTCAAACTCAGATTTCTCAAAATGGTTGAGATTCTATGTTATACACTGACAAAATTGTCAGGGCGATGGATGACGAAAGTATAGCTTGTGATTTTAGGGGTCCAAAGACTGGAAAGAAAAAGGACAAAATTTTCAAAAGATTGAAAACTTTGATGCTTTCAATCCCAGAAATGTGAATTAATTTTGAAGAGTTTGAACAGCTCTAGTCATTGAACATCATTAAAGCAAGTCAATTTTTATTTTTAGTTAAGCTTTAGGGTATAGAAACTGAATAAGCATCAAAAAAGGTTTTTAAATTAAGGCAATAAAAGACAAAAATTCAAAAGAACATAAAATGAATGAGAGTGGGTGTTACCTTGGAACTAAGGGATGTAGTTGCACTTTTTATAAGTACTTCTTTATCGTTCAAATCGATTGGTTTTGACATATTTGTTAATATTTCCACCACTTTCGCAGCAGCTTTTTGAAATGCTTCTGAAACAGTTGTAGGATGAATTCCTTTTTCTAAAAGTCTTTGTGCTGCATTCAAGAGACTACCCGCAATCACAACAACAGATGTCGTTCCATCCCCAGCCTCTACATCTTGTGCTTTAGATAATTCAACGAACTAACAACAACATTTTATAATATAGGTAAAATCATTCAAAATTGTCAAAGGAAAACGAAACAATTTATGAAACACATTGACTTTCATATGAAAGAGGAGAAAAAATGATGAGCACCAGTTTTTATTTCATCTCAATTTGACTCTTCGTTCTCGAGATATTTTATCTGAAATATTTGTCACTTAGGGAATTTCCCTAAGATGTTGAAGAATTTGTGATATCATCTAGTATGTAGAAAAATTGCCCCAATCTAATATCTCAGGTTATAATAGTGCTATCGAATTAAAACTTTTGTATCGATAGTTAGTGGTGAGCAAAATCCGGTTTTTCAATTCCAGTTCCGACTCGAGCTCTGGCTCCGGCCAAAATCACACACCACTATAGATAGTACATGTGTATTACACCTCTTCTTCAGTAACTTTTTTGATAAATAAACTTTGGGTCACTAGTCCCAGGCCCCTTTTGAAAATCATGCTGTCCTCAATTTAGAGCTTTCAAAAATATATTTTAAAATTATTTTTCACTTTAAAGTTCTTCGGAAGATTCCGAACTCAAAAAAAGAATTCACTTGCTGAAAAAAAGCTTTGTTGGGTAGATACTGAACCTGACCCTAAAACGAAAAAGCGCCTGGAACTAGTGAAGGAAAAAGTATTTTTGAAAATTTTTTTTGTAATTGAATTTTCCTTAATGTGCGCAAATTTTGTATAAATGTTCATGTATGGGATTACATTTTCACCTGAAATATTCAACATTCAAGAGTGGGGCAATTTTTATATACACTAGATGGCATCACAAATTCTTCAACTATTTAGGGAAATTCCCCAATTGACAAATCTTTAAACTCAAATATCTTGAGAACCAAAAGTCAGATTGGTATAAAATAAAAACTGGTGTTCATTATTTTTTATCCTCTTTCTTATGTACCCAACTTATATTTTCACCTGGGAATCCCTTTAATGCAGTATATAAAATAAATAAAATCATCATGTTGAACAAATTTTAACATCAAAAAGAAATTAAACCTAACAGCTCACATGGCCTTTCACTTAAAAAATTGACGGGAAGGCAGAAGGCGGTAAACAAACGCTGTAAACTGAGTCTTATAGATGGAATGAAACCATAAGTTTCAAATATAAGGTACACATATACACATGAAAAACAACAGTAAAAACTTCCAAAAGATTGTTTTTCTGCAATTACACAAATACCTAAAAAGCTGACACTATGTACCTATGAAGCATATTGCAAATATACAGTAGCAATTATATCACTCTGTCAAAATATTAAGCCCTGAAAATGGCATATGTCAATGAGAGAAGATCTACTTGACATATTCTCTGGTTTAGTTTCACTTAGAAAGAAGAACATTAGTCATCAAAATGTCTGGCAGAGATGGAAAAATTGTTTTAGGGCTTGCTATGACATTATATTGAAATGTCATTTGAAAATTCAGACACAATTAATAAGGGCCATTAGGAAGGGCCATTACTATGTTCCTAATGTCAAAAATGAACAGCTGAATACTATAACATAACCCAATTTCTAATCAGTTCATAAGGATAGGGAATTAAAATATTAATTGTATTGGAGCATTGCTGACAATTCTAGCCCTAATTCTGCAATGCTGTTTTAATTCTGTGTGATACTTTATTCAATACATATACCGTACCCATAGACCTTTTATTTAATCACAACATTGTTCTGTTACAAATCAACAGAACAAATAGTTTCTAATTAAAACAGGGGTGTTTCCTTACCATTTTAGCAACTGGATGCATGACTTGCAGTTGTTTCAATATAGTTGCTCCATCATTTGTGATTGTTACGTTCCCATCGCTTGCTTTTATCTAAAACGGAGAAGAAAATAATATGAAATTTTAATGACTTACAGTATATTTCTAAGATAAAGAGTGCTGTGCAAATGTTAGAAATAAACAAATAAAAAACAAATTAAAAAAACGTACCATTTTGTCCATGCCTTTCGGTCCAAGACTTGTTCTGATAGCATCAGCAACACCTAATAAGGTAAAGAAGAGCAATCTATCAACACAAAGGTACAGCTGTTCTAACTTTTTCAACACAGAGACAATACTGCTAGTATTTTAGACTCTTTGGCTGAAACTATTTGATGAATAAAGAAAACATTTTTAAATGTTAGTTAAAAAAATAAAAATATTAATTTTAAGGTTCAAGGGACAAACCTTTCAAACCTTTCTCTGATGTCAAAATTACATTACTACCAGTAATAACAAAATGTAACCAAAGAAATTCAGCGCCTTTTTTAGGCGTTTTATGGGTTCGAACATCAGACGCTTCACTGCCCATAATAACAATATTATTTGCTTTATTAAAGTAAAACAAAAAACTTTAATTTTAAGTAGTTGTGTACTTTTCATAGAAAAAAGGACTGAAAAAACGTTTTATGGTGCACCAATAATTGTTTGCCTAATTCTGCATTATGGTGCAGCTCGAACTTGAATATGAGATTCAACTCCTACAAATAGACTTACTTATGTACTCTGCAGCAGACAGCCTTCAAAAAATTTAGCTTTAAATTAAGCTTTTACATAAATGTTTTTTGCTAAACCATTCAACTTGTATATGCAAACTTATATGTCACGCAGGCTATAAGTAAAAGTAATAAAGTATAAAGCAAAAATTGTTCATGAACAACAAAATTGCTGTCTATGATTTTACATTAACCTTATTCCTACTGGGAGCCCCCCCACCAGCAGTTATTTTAAGATAACTCAGAAACTAAAAAAGCTGGGTTCCAATTAACTTTTTAAAAGTGATTCGCGAAAATTTATGCCAAAATAACGAAGTTATGCTATTAAAACATGGG
>JANSTP010269881.1:0-10493 GCA_025330745.1 Cladonema radiatum | reverse complement strand
ATAGCATTTTCTCATTGACCTGGAAATTCCTTTCTTATTTTTAGGTCAGACTGTGCAATGAAAAAGTGGAAACATTTTTTCAACTTTAACTTCAGAAAAATGTAAGAAATCGGAAAACGTACTTCCGTAGAAAGATTAGCGAAACGTAAAAAGCATTCAATAGACAGAAACCGCATTCGATGGTGTAATCATTTATTACAGTGAAAACCTTGTATTGCTCTTCTCCGCCTTTTTTTCGTGAAATATTATGTCATTATATTACTTATTATCCAATCAAACTTTATAATTCCGAATTCTCATCCAATCAAGTTTCGCATACATGGAAATGAGGCGGAGAAGCGAAGAAAAGATTACATCATCGAATGCGGTTTTTGTCTATTAAAAAGAAACCAGAAGAAGATATCACTGTACTGTAATAGGCAAGTCCGAGACCAAAATCTACACAAAAAAAGATTACAAGGTATCTAAAACCTTCTGCGGTAATGAATAAAAAATCGTTCGGCAAAATATACCTTCCTTCTCGTTTAGCCGCTAGAGTAGCAGCATCCAGACAACATGAGAAATAACGGAATATCTAAATTCAACATTTATTAAAATCAAAAATGATGGCAGTATGGAACAAACCACAGCATTTTTTTGGAGGTAGTCAGAAATAATAGTATTGGAAGTTTACCTGCAAGCATAACATGTGGATGTTATAAACCACCCAAAATGATAAAAATTGAGTGTGCAATATTCAAGAGAAATAAAGCTACAGTAAAAACTGTTGAAAAACCACCTCTGCAAGACGACGACCTGACAAAAAAGACCACCGACTTTCGCTCTCAGAAAATGGTACAGCATGCGCTCGACAAGTGGAAGCTCTAAGGGACAAAAAAAAGCAGTTCCACTTATCGAAAGTTCCACTTATCCGATGGAGAATCTAAGGAAAGCAAATTCAAGGAACCATGAAAATTGGTTCCAATAAGCGAGAGTTCCACTTATCCAGGCTTCCACTTATCGAGCGTAGACTGTATATCTAATACTTTCAGCTTGTATAAGAAGACCACCTGTCCAGCAAGTTTTTATGGTCCCCAGAGTTGTTGTCTTCCAAAGGCGTTGCTGTAAAGCTTACCCTCGAAAAGTGCAACTCAGATAGTTGCAACTCCTATTTTAAGTCGGACTAACATTTCCAGTCCTTTGCATTTGCTTCCCATTCCTTGAATTTTCCACTGAATAAGTAGAACTTTCGATAAGTGAAACTGGTTTTTAGGGTCAACGTTCCACCTATATCGAGCGCATACTTTAGTTCATATATAAATTCTATATTCGCACCAATAAAAACTCCAATAAAAAACTCAGCATTGCATAAGTTCAAACATGTCCTTCAGTTACATTAATACAGATTTAAGCATCAGAGGTTTAAGCATCAATTTACATTGGCTCATTTCAAAATATTTCACAAAAAATGAGTGCATAAAACTCTACAAATAGACATGACTGCTCACAATAACACTTGATAGGAACGAAGCTAAACAGTCATGAAACTAAGAAAACTTTGGCAAAGATCTTGCGTTTTGTTATCACACAATGCCAACCTCATTCTCAGGGCTTCTTATTCTTGTTTCACAGTGAAGAAAGGACGAGCTCTGGGAACAAGGTTGACGCGAAAAATAGATGCCTCTATACATTATATTGTTGATTTACAAATAACTTTTTCATAAAACGTACCAAGTTCTGTTGTTTCACATCTAATCCTAATATTCTGTTAAGAAATCGTGATACATCATTTTTGTTCTTCTCAAGTACCGACGGGGCAACCACACCCCCTTCCATCACGTCCATGTCGATCAAACATTGCTGAAGAAACAGCAAGAAAAAATATCATCAGGAGTTATTGAGTTCCTCAGAATAAATGCTTTGTTAGATTATTTTCAAAGGGGTGGAGCACTGTCGTTTTGATACTGTAACTACAGTGAAATCTCGATAACTCAAACCTCCACGGGACCTAAAAATTAGTTCGAAATAACGAAAGTTCGAGTTATCCGAAGGAAGTTTAGTTAAATTGTCTCTGAAGGGACCACAGAAAAGGTTCGAGTTATCCCGAGTTTGAATTATCCAGGGATCGAGTTTCTGAGAATTTACTGTATATATTTCATAGTCACATTGCGAGACTTTTATTATGGCAACGAAGTTTCCACTACAATGGGCAAGGAGAAGAGACTAGGGTATAATATGGGGTTATCTGTTTAAGCCCAAAAGTGTAAAAGTGTTAAATCTTGCTTTTAGAGAAATTTTCAGATAGCACCCACATTAACGCTCATTTCAGATGGGTTTATTTAGGTGCTGTAAAAGAATGGCAGAGAAGGGCAAAAGTAACTTGGCGTAACTAGAACAATGGTAAAAGCATATCAGTTTTGAAAAAATAGTTAAGTTGACACTATCGGGCTCATAAAAACAGATTACCTTCATCATATCGTGAAATTCTGCGACAGTTAATCCGTCATGCTCTTTGATGACATCAAAATATGAAACACCATTCACAATTTGATGCTATAATAGAATGGGAATTATTTGTAAATTTATCAACATAATTGATTATTTCGTGCAGTCTGCAAATAGCTAACTCTTGTCATTAAGTTTCTGTCAACATAAGTTCCATTCAGAGCTAAAAACAATCTTTTGAATTTTTCTTTTAATAAATATATTCATGCAAAGAAAGTCTGGTGCGAGAGACGTAAATTGGCGCAATTTATGGACCTCCCAAACTTTACGTTATAACCCACGTGTATGGGTTATAACACTTGGGTTAACCCACTCAGATATTATTACATCAGATAGGATCATAAATTTCTTGAAAGATGATTTATCAAGTAGATAATAATACAATAGTTTCTGCGCTTTCAATATAAAGAATCAAAATGGCACTAGACTGTTAAAATTGAAATTTGCTTATGTTTCGTAACTTAAGAATTCATTCATTCATTCATTCATTCATTCATTCATTTCCAAAGAAAATGGCCGAACCATAAAATCTTCAACTTATCGATTGGGATAATGACATTACTCTATGCGCGTTATGAAAAATTGTCACCTACTTTAGCTATCCCTTCATACATGGTGCGTAGTGCTTGTCGACCATACTGCGTATCAAAATTGAATTGCGTCAAGTCCGCACCTGTAGCTGCTCGTCTATCACCTTTTGTTATCGCTCCTACATTGTGGAAAGTACAGTATGCGCTCGATAAGTGGAACCTCTACGGGACCAAAAAAGGCAGTTCCACTTATCAAAAGTTCAACTTATCCGATGGAGAATCTAAGGAAAGCAAATTCGAGGAACCATGAAAATTGGTATGAGCGCCGAAGCCTGATTTCCAAAATGGTCCAAACGCCATTACTGACTTAGGTCCTAGCGTAAATGCTCCCATATGTGCTCACGATCACTTCCTAAAGGAAAGATATTATGCTCGCTAGACGACCGAGGCGTGGGTTTGAACTCGGAACCCTAAGATTCGCTGCCTGATGCATTGTCAACTGCGCTACGCCCCCCAAAAGTATACAGGGAAAAAGTATACACTTAAAGTATACAAGGAAAACTTCAATCCAACGCAGGGAGGTCTGCGCAGTGGTAGTGCACCGAGATAAGAATCTGAAGGTTCCCGGTTAAAACCTACCTCCAGTTGACAACTAGCGAGCAGGCGACAGTTGTGGGCATGTATGGGAGTATAAGTACGATAATTACGCTGGGACCACTAAGGCAGAATACAGTTTAAATGGGGCTACCTTGAAAATCTGGAAGAACAGAAGTATTGCTCGTTAACAAAGACTTGTACTATGAACCAATCAGCAATAGTTTACCTAATGATTGAAGCCTCCTTGCAACAGCAGCAGCAAATCTTCTCTCTCCACCCAAGTCCGAGGTAACTAACTTGTAGATGGGACCGCTGAAATAAAAAAAAACTGATGCAGTGATACCATGGGAGCGAGACGGTATGCAAAAAGTATGGCTAAAACGGGAGAAGCAGACTGCAGAATAAAGAAAAATGGAGAAAATCAAGAGTATTATTATTTCCTACTTTTAATTTAAACAACGAAACTTAAAAACAAGATGGTTAGCATAAGTCACACGAATACTTAGTTTTAATAAAAGCACATAGAGTAAACCTTATGGTGCCCCAACACCATAAAGGACATAATTTATGCGAAAACTATGCATATGAAAAGCCTGATAATTTTCAAAACATTCTCTCCTTCCCTCTTTTCAATTTTGATTAATAAAACTTAAAACTTTTTTCGTCAAACTTAATAAGCAGCCAACATTTAGGGAGATTCTAGATTCTATTTTCAGGAGTGTAGTAAAAAGATTAACCCTATTCCTCCCGGGGGGGGGGGGGGGGCAACACAGCTCTTTTTTCGTTTCTAACAAAAAAACTACTAATGGAGACATGATGAAACTTTATGACTTTTACCAAATTTGTTTAGGAACATTTTGGTGCAACACGTTTTTAGTGACCATCCCCACAGTTACCATGGCATCTGCCCTTCTGAACAGCGGTTTGCCCGATTTTTGGTCCATTTTCGGAAAAAATCGGAGTTCCGGGTTCATTTTCCAGAAAAACGGAACATATGTCAAAGCCCTTCTAATTTGAAGATGCTTAGTGAAAACCGCATCAAAAAAGCTTTTGTGGTTCCAGAGAACCAGCCCATCAAAGTTTGGCCAAATTTTGGCAAATTTTTCCACATTTTTACACGTCCGTCGATAAAATGATGACGTCATCATTCACAAGGGCGTCACAATACCAAATATGTTTCATTGTGCTCACAATGAGTTATACTGACAATGTACAAAGTTTGAAACCAATGGTTTTTGTAGTTTGTGAGTTCTTAGGGGGGGGGATCCACCCCCCTCGAGATATTTGATCGCGGAAAAGCCTGGTATAAATAGGATTAACCTAGTTTGATTTGATCGATGTGACCTTCCCAGTTGTTGAACTGCTTTATCTGCACTCCATGGCAGTTCTGCTGTTAGATGCACTCTCCTCCGTTGGTTCGCTACGCGTTCGTCAGCATGAAGCGAGATTCCTAAAAAGTTCGAGAAAAAAAATTCCTGTGTATAAGTTTTCTAAACCTACAAGGATTCATTCGAATCATCTACTGAAGGACGATTTTGTAACAGTTTTACAATTCTTGTTTCAATTTTTTAAAGCCTAACCATTGCTTATATTAGAAAAGGGGAGGTTTCCTAATAGAATGGCTTCCGGTGAGCCTCCTGAGAAGTTTTGCTAAAATAGATTTCATACTCAATGGGAACATTTTATATTTGCAAAAATGTTCAACGCTTACCTCCAACAAAGAAGATTTCGTGAAGGGGAATGTGCGGTCACGATAAAGTAATTTTTTAAAAGTTTCCTAAGGTTAGAGACACAAACTTCAAGTTAATTGCTCTATTCCTAATTCCTACTATTCAACAAATCATCTAGCAATGTAGCATACAAGTTTTATATAAAAAATAAAAAAATTGTAGAAAAAGTAAACAAAAGTAAAAAGATATTACACCTGTACTGGCAGCATCCGATATGATTGCAATAAATTTTTCTCCATCCATAAATGCATTCCTCTATTCATGAAAACAATGAGGACATATGAGTTATTAAACTAAAGAAAATACATTAGTTAGCAACCTAAAAATGCAGTAGTTTCATACAAATTAAATTGGAATCACAAGCTTTGACCATTCAACAACTGGATATTTTGAAATTACAGTGACAAAGCTACAGGGTTTGAGCATGTGTGTAGGGGAGGGGATTTAGAAGGCAAAGTGGCAGGTTAATGTTGGTCTAAAATATTAGCCCTAATTGCTTCTCCACTTCACTACAGTCAGTCTTCTTCACACTAACAAACGATTATTTCTTCATAATTTTATAATAAAAAAAATAAATGGAAAGACCTCTTTTAAATTAACACTTTCTGTTCCACGAATATTATTCCCACGTGACATATATCTTGGTCTGTCTTTTGTTGAATTACGACCAACAAAACCTTTACGACCAGTCATTTCTGCAACACATTTCGGACCGCCTAATTTGTCGATGATTTCGTCCAACGGACTAAATATAAATTAGGGAATGAAAAACCATGTTAACAAACATTGTTCTAGGAAAAAAATGCAACTCGATCTTTTCTATGCAAAACTCAGGGTCTCCTAAAATCTAAAACGCAAGTGAAAAACTGTGTACTGGAAGGCTCTAGTTTTTGAGATAATAGTTTTTTAAATCAATTTCTCTTGTCTTCCTAAAAGTCTTCCTGACTACGAAGGTTATGTCGAATTTACTTAATCATACAAAAAAGTGACTCATTACTTTAATGCCTAGATTAAACCCATTCCTTAAGTACTCGCCCTAGCTTTGAAATAACTGAAAAAGCGCTCTCCCCTCGAATAACTACCCACACTTTGTACAAGCATCCACACTTGAAGCTTCAGAAATGGTTATTAGAATTTTCGACAAAAACATTAGTGGAAGGCAAGGGAATTCAGCACTATAGAAAATGTAGAGACGAAAAAGTTGATTTTAAATTTCATTACTTTGTTTTACTTCAAGTAAATGCTTGGAATAAGTGTACATTGTTATGCCTTAATCAAGGCATTAAGCTCAATGCACCACACTGGAAAACGAAAAATGTTGTGTCGCGTTGCCGCAACGCCATTGATTTTAAATTTGCGTTTAGGTCTTTGAATGAGGCATAAGAAAAACGTCTTTATTCGGCCATCCATGTCTTTTCTCTTTCACTTTTTTGTTGATTCATTTATTCTGGAGGTTTTCACTTCGACATTTTTTATTTGAATGTTCTCAAAGAAACATAAAAATTGGCTTGCGGCAAAAGATTGTTTTGCGTACAGTTTGGATTGGACGTGCCGCAATTCTCACGACCCAAAACATAATTGCGTTTTACCGCTAATACCAAATAAGGTAAAAATGCGCTGTGACGCAAAAACTTTGTACAGTATGAATTAAGCTTGACGTTCTACTAAAGTTAAAAACTATCCTCACAAATCTATTACCACAAAATCATATGAATTTACCTGTTAGGTAGTTCAATTTTCTCAATAAAACCAAGTAATAAAGTTTTTGCTTCTACACACCATTCATGGGGTTTAGCAGCCTCACCCTGAAAACAAAGAGAATTTTGATTTTTTCTTCTGAAAACATTTATCAACGGTACATCACCTGTCGAAACCCCACATAAAAAAGATACTGATTATTTAGATAAAAGATAACACTGGAAATCCAACGATAATCAAAGCTTTTCATCTAGATTCAGATCAGGATATCAACTTGCTGACTTTGATACCATGCACCTGTTTCTAGTTTCTAGTTTCTAATTTATTGTTTCTAGTACATTTTTAACTAATATTGACTGAAATGTTACACTTGCCATTGTTTCAGTTATATAGCTACTACACTATGAAAGAAGATTAACATTTCTAACATCCATTTAATACTATTCAGTATGAAGGGGGAGGGGGTTGTGGTGTGAGGAGGTTTGGACAGATTGCTAGTTCTGCTTTTTCTTAAAATAATTTTTGATGTGTAACGACTTGTTACCTAATACTTTGTGATCTTTGATAAAAAATTAAAAATTTCCAAACTAAAATCATGCGCACAATTGCCTGTGTAAAAAGGTTTTTTCGTCTTGGTAACAAAATTTTGGACAGTTTTTAGAAAAAAATCCAGCTTCCTGTCGTGTTTATTTTGATGAAATCTTTATTTAAGTTATTGTTACACAAAATTTATCTAATTAGCGGATATTTAATGGGAAAATCTAAAAATATCTAAAAATTAAAGCTCAAAAACTAGAGGAAAATTTCTACAATATTGGAGTCAAATTGATGACCTTGTTTGACAATGGCTTCAGTCTGAAAATTGTGCAGAAGTGTGTAAAAGTGGTTGAAGCATTAGTGTGCCAAGTTTTAATTATGGTTCCTGATTTACAGTGACAAATGTCACTAGCAAAAAAGCCCATCCAGAAAAGAGTTAAAGTAAAACTATCTGAGGTGTCTGCACTGAACTCTTCAAAATGTGAAAATTTCCATACCACCGGTGTATACTTACGTTTTTGACAATTTCTGTTGGGAAGAACTGTAAAACAAAACGAAACAAAATTTCTTTGGTTAAAGAAATGAATCCTCTTATATCTCCATCATTTTGACTTAACTCCGACTCCATGCTTGCCTGAAAGAAATAAAATGAGAAACCGGCTTATGAATTATGAGCCCTCTTGCTAGAAAGATACTTTAGTAAAAAAATTATTAACCATTCTCTCACCTCTCCTGTTGTCTGCAATCCGATAACAACTGAACAACCATTATCTAAAGCTTCTTTCGCTTGTTTCACAATCTCAGGAACTTTCATACTCATACTAAAAACAAAGCTAAAGGGTGGAATTTTCATACTCATAATAAAAACAAAAATAAATATCCCAGTAGCTTGGATTTTTGGGTCAAACACTCTTATCGGTGAATAATTTCCACTCTAGTTACAGTCGGATCGTTAGAATAAATCGGCGAATTCCATCCAAATAAACGTGCCAGATAATCAGCTTATACTTGGATAACCACAGTTAAAAAGACATCTCATCAAATTGATTCAGACTTGCTTTCTTAAATTTTTGATTGCACTTTCCCACTCCTTTGACAATAACTCTATTCGACAGATAAGACTTTCAAATTTGTGATAGTTTTAATACGTAAAAAGTTGTTTAAAGTCACTACAAACGTGTTTATACTAGTGGTAACAAAGGCGAAAATTCTGTCCAAAAACCTTTATTTTTTCCCAACTGATTTCCCTGGCCCTTTTTACACTTAAGCGGCTTTTTAGGTCTCTAAACAAGACTTTCTGTGCATCTTAAAACTAATAAATAAGGACCCAATTCATTTATCAAGCAATTCAGAATTATTTCAGCATAAAAACCCCCTTCATAGTCCCATTGCCCCTTATTTCAGTCATAACTTGCAAAAAGGTTGTCAAAGCACAAGCTAATTTCGTCCCTGTTTTAGAAAATCCCAAATTCCACCCCACAGGGAGAGGGTGCTAGTATTGACAGCTACTATCATGTTATATTATTCAAATAAATCATTGACATCATTGATTGTGCACAATGAAAATTAATATTTATTTACCAGAGTTGCTTGAAAAAACGTTGATGGGATGCCCAATACTGAGTCCATATATTTGTTGCTGTATTCGGTATATAGTTACAAGCATGCTGCAAACATCTTTTGATTTCAAGCCTGCAAAAAAAGGGAAGTACTAGAGATATAACAAAAAATATCTCATGCTCTGTAACAGGGGAGGTGACAAGCCAGATGATTTCGTACATAAACATGGTCTTTGCCAGATAGAGTATTATATAAAAATCCTGAATTTTGTGCAAGCGTCCAACATATGCTACTGTTACTACTCCACACAAATTCATAGAAAGCCTTGCCATTTCCAAATATTTTATCCTTTTATCGTTTATCCCTCGAAATGAGAAAATAAAATTGCTTTAAGGTGGGGAATTTCATAGCCACTATCATTATTATTTGAGCACCATTAAATTTTCTATTTCTGTGAAATCAGAATCATTCGAAAATCTTCTTCCTTGATATCTTTTTCCTTACTAATTCACAAAGGTAGATTCCCAACAAAGGTCTGAAAAACGATTTCTTACCAAATTTTAGTTGATTGGTTGTATATAACGATTTGATCAGGAGTCAGTTTTGCTTCTAATACTAGAAACTAAAAAGAAAAGCATTTTAACAACCTTTTCTAAATAAAGTCTGGTGACAAACCAATACAGCCTTCTGAAAATGAAAATAAAACTATTAAACTTTATTTAGTATATATGTCTTTTGAGCATTGCAAAGTTGAGTTTTTCCTTGGCAAACAGAAAGGAGGAGATGTGTTCATCTCTTACCAGTGTTATCACATGGTGTCCCTCTGACTTTAGTGACAATTTTTTATCTTTTTCCTTCGTTTATGGCCTTAAGCAGAGTTAATATGACAATTCTCTTCTTCGCTTTTTTTTGCTATGAGCTTTAAAAGAGAAACAGCAAAGTTATTTCTTATCTGGTTTGTTTACATTGTATTTCACTTCAATAACTTAACTGGCAAGCTTTTCCAATCATAATAAATACATATTTTTCAACTAAGAAAAGTACTAAGGAAAACTGTACTCAGAAAAAAAGTTTAGCAAAAAAAGAAAAAAAAAAAAAAATACTTGGTAACCTCAGCATCTTGATAGGAAAGTCCTCTTGATACGTACATTCCAGCTGCTTTCATTTCCATCGACAACATTTCTAATGCCCCTGTAAACGAATTTGAATTGTTAATTTCAGAAAGGCAAGCAAGAAATGAGGGAAACAAAGAAAAAAGCAAATTTAAAAAGCAAAAAAGCAAAATTTAAGATGAAGTGTGGAAACCATTGACACAATGGAGCATGGAAATCATCAAATTGTATTGCTTTTTATACCT
>JANSTP010269870.1:0-10495 GCA_025330745.1 Cladonema radiatum | reverse complement strand
ACACCATAACTTGGCAATACCTAATACCTTTACAATGGTGGAGTTTTCATATTTAGATATTTTGTTCTGTTCACACAGTATAAAAGTTTTTAAAAAATGTCTTTTTTTACCCCGAATGACTATACCGCATCACGCATCACAATTTTAAGTTGAATAATGACACTAAACAAGGTTTAAACTAACTGCGGCCTTAAGACAGATTATCTTTAGAAACTATGGGTGTTTTATTTTTAACGTATGGGTGTTTTATTTTGGGCATAATGCCATGCATCTAGCATAGACACAATACCTGAAAATACCCCATCTATCGAGAAACAATTCTCTGATAACACCACTTCAAGATTTTCTTCCCTACTTTCAAATGCATTCACGGCCATCTACCAAAAGAATAAATCAATAAATCCATCAGAGGACTGCAAAAAGAATTTTACTGCAAGATAGGCTGAGTGTTAATACAGACTTGATTACAGAAGAACACTCTTATCTTAGTGACCTGGTGAAAAACCCAAAAATCATCAGGCTAACTAAACTTTGGCATTCTAAACCAGGCTTCTGGAAACTTATCATTTGGGACACTCACTATTGAGCCCACCTTTACAATTAATCTGGTTTGTCAAATTGAGTCAAATTTTTCAGTGGGCCCTGTTTATTTTTAGGCCAATTTCAACAGATCTGACCAACATTTCCAATTTTTGACTGGGCCGGGTAATTTTTTAGAAAAAATTGCAAGTGACTAGGGCCTCCCCACGGCACTGAAACAAGGGTGTGTAAGACAATGTATCATAACAATGTTTGTCAGAACAGTTGCTGAGCACAGAGATTTTCCAATTTTTCTGTTTTTTAAAACGCCACCATTATTGATAGATTCTTATATTCAGCCAATTCATCATCTGTTTGATTTTATGTTCTTACTTTACTTTAGGCATTACACTGAAATTTTCACTACCTTCTCATCTTTTCATTGGGAACACATGGTGACAAGATTTTTTCGATACAGGCCCAAGATATAGTGATAATGATATCATTTGACCAAGGTATTAATATTTTAGCCAAATTTGGGATTTAAAAAGAGATAGCTAAATAATTATGAGCTAAATTTGTTATTTTCGTTTGAATTCCAAGTGCCAAGGTCTCCAACCGATTTCTACCAGGAAATTCCGATTTTGATGTTTGGAAGCAGACTGTTCAACGAAAACATCAATTTTTGACGTCATGACAGGTTGATGTTACGTCAAAGTACTATAAGTCCAAGTCTAATACTGTTGGTTCGGAAAAATTAGTCTGGTTTGTCTGGGCAAAAAAGCCTCCTATCCCCATGTTGAATAATATGAAACCACTCATATATGGAAAAATTTCAAGTTAATAGACATGCCAGTTTTTCCTGTTAATTTCTTTTTCAAATTTTTTATCTCAAAAGTTTTTTTTTAACCCTATCTGGACCAACTTTTTTATTATTTCTGAGGACCGGGGAGGGGGAGGGGGTTGGAGGTTATGGTGTCTTCTCTAAGTGATGACGTCATTATTATCATACAATAGTCCAGGAAAATAGGGAAAATCCTACAAAAACCTAAAATTCAAATAAAATTGGAAGGAGAAAAGCTTTTTACAAACAGTTTTCACCAAAATACCACATGTTAGATGTAGTTTCACATAAGTTATGGTTTTTTCATCAATCATGCTGAAAGTTACAATTTTTGGGCATCCTCTGAAAAAAATTTAGAGATCAGAGTCCAAAAGTTGTCTACCATGGCTGCTGTCTGGATTTTTTGCAAATAGTTTTTCGCCAAAATGTTCCTAATAAAATTTTAGAAAAAAGTCACCAAAACAAAAGGCTCTATATAACAGAACAGAAGACTCTATGTAGGAACAGAACCATTATTGAGAAACAAGCTGGGGGATGGGGCAGAATCCACCCGTTGTCCAGATAAAGTAAAATGGGAGTTCTGATCATTTTTTATAACACCATTACCTTGTCACGTGGCCATAGTAATCAATTAAGACCTTTCATAAAACTTTTCAATTCTTCATGACAGATATAATGATGGGATTTTGAAAACTAGTCATAAAAAGAACTAACAAAACGCCTGGGTTTGAAATTTCGATGATGTCATTGGTTGATCACATGACTAATTTTAGGTTATCACCCATAGCTTCTAACTGCGAACACTTGCAGGAAAGCTATTTATAGGAGAAATAATTACAAGATTGACGTATGTGAGAAATGACGTCATAGTGACATAAGCATTAATTTTCAGATATTCTATCCAAATTTTTTGAAATCCTCGATAAATTTTCTTTTAGAATCGACCATCAAAACAATTTTAACATGAAACTCCGACCTCGACCGAAAAACATGACATAAGTCACTGGACTATAATTTAAACCCTGCTTTAGCTGTGATATCAAATCATGAACTTGTTTTTAGAAAAATAAGTAATCACAGTGTTGAATTGTAAGGCTCGCCCGACGGTATGGGATGATATAAGTTCCAATTGGACGAGTAAAAATCTTATCAGAATCGCCCCAAGTGGATGATAGAATTTTTTGGTCACATCGCGATTTATAGAAATGAATGGATTTGAATGGATCTATATCGTATATATCGTATAGAGATCGTATAGAGATATTATATCGTGAACCCCAAACACGAAACCCAAGCTTCACACACGAAGGTGAATCTCAAAGGCTTGAACTTTTGTGCCAAAAACTCTCTTGATGTCAACATTCATACCAATGGGCGTTGTGAACTTGATCAAGAGAGGCCTTAATATTAGCTCAAATAAAAATATGAATATGTATACCAACCTCTCAAATATTTTCCAGTCAATCTTCGCATATTTATCTTCACTGCACCGTATTCATAGCTCCAATTCGCTTGTGGTCTGAGTGTAATTTTTTACCGTTTTAATTTTATTATTCACTAAGGTATGTTAAAAATATGCTTTTAAGCAATTTTTTAGTGGAAGCAAAACTAACGATTTATTTTGCAATTTACAAATATTAGAATCCTGCTACTGATAATTTCATGTCAAAAAGATAAATTTTTTTTCGCTATTGCCTATGAATTCTGCACACATTTAAAAAATAACTTTAAGTCTTGCTGCTGCTCTGGAAACTCTTTAAATGAAAAAATAAAAAGAAGTAAACAAATGGAAAACCCTCATTTTGAAAAACCAAAGACGCAATGTGGAAAAGAATGCTTAAAATAATCGATTTAATGAGAAAATAAAATGCTTTAAATCAACATTATGTTAGAACGAAAGGTACAGTTATAATTTCACAACATTACTTATCTCAGTTGTTGCAAATATATGTAAGTTTGTAATAAGACAAAAATTGTAGAATTATGTTTGGAATTTATTCTACTTCGAAAATATAAAAGATACTCATAAAAATACGCATCGAAAAATTAAAAGCACATTACTTCTTCTCTCATAAAGTTATGAAAAAAATTATGTTGAAAAAAGTTATCTTTACCAAAAAAAAAACAGAAAGGGAAAAAGAATTCATTGCATTTGCCAAATAAATACATGTTAACCCTCACATAAGTATAATAACATTCTATTTGTATAAAAACTGAATATCATTGTGATAGAATTGAAAAGAGTATATATAATCGCTGACTTATATATAAATAAAACAACAGGTTGAAAAGAAAAAAATTACGATGGGAATTTCCAATCACAGGGAAGTTCCCGGGAAACATACTTTTTTTCTTTTTCAATTCAAACAGGGTGTTAGAGTTTCACGGCTCCCGGCCCTCCATTTATTCCACTGATTTTTTTTCATAATTTTGTTTTCTTATAATTTTCTCTAAACTATCTGTTATTGAATTAATTAGATTCTCATGTAAAATCACACAAAAATTTATATTAGAAAATTTATACTGCGTATCGTGTAAACTTACCTAATGAATGATAATTTATATAAATACATTTATCTTTCTAGTATAGCTGTGTCTTGATATATCTATATATAGTGCACTCTTATCGACAGATTAGAAGAATTTTTGTCAAATTGATATATTTGATATATTAATATACTATTTACTACGATTTTACTGTAAAGTAAAATAACAGAAGGAAGAAACGAAAGGAACATAGAGAATAAAGATCTTGTTTTTTCCTAGAGAATCAATAGAAAACACAAAGACATGCTAGAGAAAATGTTCTTCCGTGAAAAATTGTGACTTGTAAAAATATTTTTACACTTTACACCGCCCCATATGTTCCTGCATCTGTGAGGCTTAGACTATAGATCTAGTCTATTCTCAGAGCCACAAAACGAAGTTATAGCTATATCAGGAAAATCAGGAAATCGCGTAAATTACTAAGCGGCAAGTTAAGAGAATATGTTTCTTGGGTTAGATTCAAATATAGCACGGGGGAAATTAACACATTCCTAAAACTCAAGAACGACCAGATTCTATTCTACCCGAGGCCTACTGAAAAGAGGGTATAGGTTAAGCGGTATTCTTTTTTGAGATTTAAAGACAAATACGTTGCTGCTTATAAGTGCCATAATATGTCCCAAGCTATAGTAATTGAAAATTAACAATTTAAAAAATCTGTTTTTCAACTTTGGCAAATAAAAAGATGAGAACGTTATAATTCAAAGAAAAATGCTTTTTTCCTCATTTCCTAGATTGATTCATTGAAAAGTTACACAGAAAAAAAGATATGTTTGCAAATCAAAAGAGTAAAAAATGCTTTATATACTTTCACGTGTTTCTATTGACGTCATCGAAAGAAGAAAAAAATCTTAAAATTATATTAAAATGAATGGAGGGCCGGGGCCATGAGAGTGGGCCAGGAGCCGGGGGCCGTGAAACTCTAACACCCATTCAAACACGATTCAATGAATTCTTTCGTATAATCAGTTCGCATTTTTTAGTAGACTGATTTTTTAGCCAAATCGAAAAATCATTTCACAAAATGTGAAATGCGATTTCATAATTCAAACCCTGCAACACCAAAAAACTCCTAACCAAAGTTTGTCAAGTTTAATACTACCAAAACAGGATTTCTAGTTACCTTGATATTAAAAGATTTTCAAATATATAAACAATCCTTTGTAATGAAAATGGAGCATTCAATTTGGTGTTCTATTGAAAGAGGAAATGTCATTTAAAAAAAGAGAATTTTTATTAGTTTTTTATTAAATGTTTTCTCAAATGTTATTCTGAAAATGAATTGTGATACGTTAAAAAATTATTATTGATACGTCTAGACATATCTACTCTAAGAGATTGAAAATGTGGACAGAGTTTTTCTTTTGCTAAAAGAATATTTCTTATCTACTTTTATCTACTTTTTTTCGTTCCTCAAGTTTCTGTTTTGTCAACAGAAAAACCTACAGCATATTTATGAAGTTGCTCGTACTGTATAACACTACTGTAAACTTTGAAAACGAAAGCAATTTGCATTGATTAGGGTCAATCAATGAGATTCGACCATTGGACGAACAAATACTTGGTCGGGCGATCTGCAGACCAGAAAATTGACTTACTGATTGCCCGAAGGATGAGAGTGTAAATACCTTACGATTCAACACTGAGTCAGGAAAATTACTGATCTTTACTGAACTTATACTTTCCAAAATATCAGTGCCATAACCTAATGTGGCTTGAAATTGTGACTCAAAAAAACTTGTTCTACAAAACTATGAAAAGGTACATAGAAGCAATTCAATAATAAATTTTAAACTGAGAGGCAATCAACTCAAAGCTACAATTTTTAAAGCCAAAAATTATTATCACCTACTTCCTGGATCATGCAAATAGTTAAATCCACACATATCAGCACCAGATTGTAAATGTAATCGATATTTCAATTCTTCAATCGGATGTGGGGGGAGAAACATATGCCTAAACAATACAAAAATAGCTTTTTATACTCACATAATTCCATGTATAATAAAAATGGTAAAACAAGCCATTCTTACTAAATTTTGTGTACAGTATGAGAAGGACAATAATTATCTTTTTCCATAACGAAAAATTGAAATGTTATAATTCTAATAGATATACCTCGATAAAACAAATGAAACAAATTGGAACAAATGAAAAATACAGTATATTTTCCAAGCTATTTTTCACTAATAACCTGTATTTTTAGGCAGCCTGGACAAAATTTTGTTAGCTCAAAACCACTAGTCTACAAGAAGCTGGCCACCAATATAGAACTAGGATTGGCAGTTTTTTAGAAAGATATGTTAAGCATTAACCATGCAAGAACAAAAATAGGAAGTAGCTTTAATGTGAAAATAAAAGCAACTTCAGTGGAGCTAAAATATTTACATCAAATGAAAAAAAAATCCTTACTCTCTCAAAGGATTGATGATTTGCTCAATAAGCAGCTGCTTCAATTCTTTCCTTGCCTCATTAATGCTCCTGTTACGACTTTGGAGCAAATGATTGAAGGCCTAGAAATATGAAAACCAATAAAGATTTTAATCTTTTAGGAGACATTTACTGCTGTTCTCTATGCCATGTTATGGAAAGCTTTAAGATTATGTTCAAAATTTCCTGATAGTGAACAGCAGCTATATGTGAGCATTATAAATGATAGTAAAAACAACAAAAATATTTTATAAAAATAAGCAGAAGCTTTTTAAAATTTTTTCCATCATCAATGCAAATAATCAAATAATCTAATTTTTTTTATGATCTATCTTACACTATGGCTTTAACTTATGTGACAACTGAACAATGATAACTTGATTTCCTTTTTGAAGACTATAAACTGAAAACCAAAAGAGTAAAACTTGCTTTTTGAATAGATTTAGCAAGACAATTCTAATTGCTGACAGTTCTACAAATATTCAGATGATGTTTCATTTTTTAATTGATTTTTTAACAAAACTGGTAACTGGTAAATGTTTGTCAGTGATTATCGAAAGGAATAACTCATATCATTGATTTAACTAAAATTTGTTATGGACTATGAAAAATGTTAAAAACAGTTTCAAAACATCATACCAAGCCTTCAATACTGCAAGAGAGAAGAAAATTTGTAAAGTTTAAGAATTGCAGAATTTTACTAGTTACATTCAGGTTTGAAAACCATGGTTTCAATTTTTATATTACTTCTTTGATATCTTAGCCAAATCAGGACTAAAATGTTTATTAGGAGGAACTTATTGTTTTCCTTTGGCTTCTCTTTGCAGTGATATAGTCCGTTTGTATCTAACTATATGGCGGTAATTAAACATACACTTTAAAGGTATTCCAAGGGTAAAATATAATTTGGGTTCATATTATGAAAAATTCAAAATGATGAGCTCCTCTTAACAAGTTCATCTCAATCCAACTTCTCTTTCTAAAGTTATATATGTTTTAAAGATTTGTCACTTAGGAAATTTCTCTAAAATGTTAAAGAATCTGCAGTGTAATCAGGTGTATAGAAAAAATACCCTAAAATTGGAAGCTGAAAATCTCCCTTTATGATGAATTCCATAAATAGAATCATATACAGGAAGTACTTGATTACAATATTACCCAAATAATAATTTACTAGCTGCACGCAGCATCGCACAACGTTGAAGTGTCGTATTGGCCTGCTAACACAGTCCCAGATCGCTGCATGGTCCGATACCTATATCAATGCCCTAAAATCTCTAACACATGCTTTAGATTATTGGCCTTTTCCCTGAGTTTTTGTTAAAAACGTTACTGCACTTATGAAATCATAGAAATGTCACAATTCTAACTGGATTAAATAACAGATCCCTCTCTTCAAAAAAAGCATCACATGACACTGAAGTGATGTAAAGGCCTGCTACTGCAGATCAAGCAAGAGATCGCTATGTGATCCCTTGCTGACAATGGGCTAGCTGTTATTTATAAAAGGTGGGAAAAAAAATTAAAAGACAGACAGTTGCCATAGTTGCCAACCGTCACAGTTGGCCTAAAAATCTTAAGAACCATTTGAAGTATATGTATACCAAGTTTGGTATACACATATATATTTAAATGTATACCAAATTTTTTCAAAAATTGACCGTTTAATAACATCATAAGCTGTTGCTATAGCAACCAACCGTTGAAATCTTTAGAATTATTCGGGGTATATGTGTATTGAGTTTGGTCACTGAAGGCAAAGTATATGTCAAGTTATAGAAAATGTGGAAAATTGACCATTTAATGACTTCAAAGGCCGTTCCCATAGCAACCAAGCATGAAAATTGACCTGAAATGTTCAGAGCCCTTTTGGGTATATGTGTACGAGGTTTGGTCACTAAAGGCAAAGTGCAGGTGAAGTTATAGAAACTTTTCCCATTACAATTTTTCCCTGGTTTCTATATGGAAACTTTCATACAGAAACGTCAGGAACATTGGAGTGGTTTCACTCCAAAATATTTTGAGGTTTTCTGAATGGTTGTTATCCTTTAATGATTTTAAGCCAATAGGAATCCTTCATTTGCTGTTTTAGCCATTAGCTTGCGTAAATTCTCCCTCTTTTGCGCTAGCATTCGCATGCAACGCTTTTAATATATACTAGCTGGATAGCTGAAGCGTCATATTGGCCTGCTGACGTAGTCCCACATCGCTGTTTGATCCTAGGCATATATAAATGTTCTAAAATCTCTAAGACATTTTTTGTAATATGTATTGGTCTTGTTATTAAGTGCTCTTTTGATATAAGTTACTGCATTTATAAAATCATTGATTGTTGAAATGTTTACAGGATTACATAATAGATCCCCCTTCTAAAAAAGGTATCACACGACACAGAAGCGTCACATAGAACTGCTGGTGCAGTCCCATCAAGAGATCACTGCGCCATCTTTTGCTGACCTGCAAATCATTTTAAAAATTTTAAATAGTTCTAAAAATTTTCGAAAATTGATCTTTCAATGACATCATAGACTGTTTCCGTGGCAAACAACTGTCAAAATCTGCCTAAAAATCTTTAGAACCATTTGGGTTATGTGTGTACCAAGTTTGGTCACTAAAGGGAAAGTACAGATGAAGTTATAAAACATTTATTAAATTGATCTTTTTATGACGTCATAGGCGTTTCCATGGCCAGCAACCGTCAAAATTCACCTAAAAATCTTTAGAACCATTCAGGCTATATGTTTAACAAGTTTGGTTTGTTAAAAGTGAAGTTCAGTTGAAGTTATAAAAATGTTCAAAATTGACCTTTTAATGATGTCACAGGCCGGTGTCATAACAACGAACCGTGAAAATTGGCGTAAAAATCTTCAGAACCATTTGGGGCATATGTGTGCCAAGTTTGGTCCTTAAAGGGAAAGTATAGGTGAAGTTATGGAAAATTGCAATTATTCGCTGTGTTCTATACAGCAAGATTGTACAGGTTTTTACAGGAACATTGGAGTGGTTTCACTTGAAAATTCTTTAACGTTTTCTTATTGGTTTTTCTTTTACACAGTTTTTAACCAATGAATATCTTCTATTTCACTTTCGCTTTCCAAATAAGGAGTGCTCACTTCCATAAAAGGAGCATTACTCTAGGCAAATTACATATAGATATTACACTTTAATTCCAGACCCCTTTTTCTTTTGAGATCAGTCGGCTCAATATCTACCCAAGAAAATTTTCTTTCTGCAAATGAACTCTTTTTCTGTGTTTGGAATCTTTCAAAGAATAATGGAAATAGGAAAATGGTATAAATATATATATTAAAAGCATAGGCTTTGTCATTTAAGGTGCTCAATCGCGCTTGCGCACGTCCACACGCACCTAAAATAATTAATGTGCGCTACATGCAGCATGCCTGAATTGCTAAAATGTCTAGAATTATTTTCTTATTTTTTTTAACAGGTGAGCAACATGTCAAACATGTTTACATAATATTTTACATCATATGTTATCAGTCATTCAAAGCATTTATTTAATTTAAGGCTGATTTCCACTTTGTGCACATAGCTGTGTGCATAAATTTAGAGCGCTCTTTAATTTCCACTTAAATATGAATGAGAGAAAAAAAAAAAGAAAATTCAAGAAACATGGCTTTAATGCAAAGATAAATTTTAGCTATAATTTTATATCGACGAAGAAAAAAAGCAATGACAGTTAAAACGAGGCCAAAGTTTTGGGTGAGAGATTTATAGAAGAAGGAAAGAAGAAGGGCAGTATTACAAACTTATACAAGAAGCAGCTATGTTTGATAATGAATATTTTGTGAGGTTGTTTCGAATGACACCGACACATCTCAAAAAGCTTTTAAGCTGGGTAGGGCCTAGAATTACTAAAAGCAACTTGCATCGAGAGTCGATTGGTGCAGCAGAACGTCTATGCTTAACTATACGTTTTCTCGCAAGTGGCGATTCTTACTTGTATTCTTCACACAAATTGCGACATTTTTTGATTCTTTTATTTGCTGACAGTCAATGGCCACTTCCAACAATGTGAAAGTCTTTGTTTTTTTTTATAACAAGCAATTTCAGGGATGGGCTCTTAAAATTGCTTGAAAAAAAAGATTTTTTTTCGCGTGAAAAAACTTTCGCGTTTTTGAAATTATCTATGAT
>JANSTP010269859.1:0-10497 GCA_025330745.1 Cladonema radiatum | reverse complement strand
GGCCCAGAACAGAGGGGTGGGGGCAGTTGTGCTCAATTTCATTTAAAAATGGTCAAAAACTTAGATTTAGCAGGGTTAATTCAGTACAGTAAGCTGTAATTGAGAATTTTTGCAGTTGATCGAAAATTTTTGGTAGATTTATAGCAGATGAGAGCAAATTTTCTCTTTTGGAGGATGAATTTTCCAGATTTCGATCCATTTTAGCTTTCAAGCTCGTAAAGGCGCACAATTAAACAAAAGCTGATGACGCAATAGTAAGTTTTGTAATCTAAAGGGCTATTTATTTTTGTTTTTGAAAGCTAATGTGGCCTATGATCATGTAAAAAGGCGTCTCAATTGGACTTTTGGTTCCCAATCTATAGGGGTAGGGGTATATTTAGAAGTTGGAAAAATCAGCCATGGCAGAATGAAATCCCAAGGCCAACTATGCTGAGTTTCGAACAATAATTTTATGTGATGAAATTCAAAATATAATTTAATGATGATATTTGAAAGAAAATAGAATTTCATAAGTATCAGAGGGTCTGAAAATCAAGTATTTAAATACTTTAGCATAGGTAAACAGAAAAAACAGGCAAAAAAAAAGGTAAACAGAAAAAACAGGCAAAAAAAATTAGTGACGACATTATGAAAATGTAAACACATCAGGTTTTTTTTTTTTTTTAATTTTTGAAAAGTACTTTTGATATCCTATTATTAGAATGCCAAATTTCAAATGATGTTTGGTTTTCAAGAAAAGAGCTTAGGGTAAATTTTAACCCTTGTGCTACATTTTTCTTAATCATTCTTTTTTTATTACTGGTCATTTCGATTACATGTATTGATAATTCACTTTTACTAACAAAGCAATGCCTTAGAAGACTGCCTTTAAATGTAAAAATCAGTCAGTTTTTGTCTCGGTTGTAATAAAAATGTGGAGAAGAAAATGCTTGCTATATCATTTGAATGAGTGAGCTACTTTTTGGAAAAAAAATGTTTGTTGAGAAAAAGATTATCTTTGAATGAAAACTCCCTTGAGAAACCCACAAGAATTTTTAAAAAACTTCTTCTTTTTTGAGTTTTGAAGGCAAAAGTTCTCAACTTCAGAGTGCAAGGAGAAAAGAGGAACAAGAAAAAAACATGAAAGTGATCTGTGGAGGGAAATAGCTGTAAAACATGATCAATAAACCTTAAAAAACAAGAATTAAATCCCTTTTTTTGTTCAAAAAACATAGTTTCTTTTGACGAGTCCTTTGACAATCTCATCCTAAATTTACCCAGTGCTCTGAATTGGCAAAAAAAATGCTTCAGCAAAAATTTGCCGATGCCAACTGAAAATGGCCATGGCATTCACATAAGCATTTGCTGATTGTCGAGACGATATCAGAGCTCTGATCTAGCCTATATATTCATCTTGAAATACAATTTATGTTAAAAATTTTGTTTTTGCATACTCAGGAGTGCGATCAGAGATAATATCAAAAGTGATCACTAACATCTGGCGGTTGAAACATAATTTACCTACTATATATACTCAAAAGATTCTTTTGCCAATTTTCAAAATAAATGCACAAATAAATGCATATACAGAATATCTGATATAGCTTAAGATTTTCTCACTCTCACGAACATAAAAGCTTTTCCACTTTATATTCCCTGCCTTAGCAAACTTCTAGTTTCAAATCAAAATCTTAGAGAAAATGGGCTGAAAGTATAGCATATACTCAAAAATTAAAACACTTAGATACTTCTCGACGTTACACCTAGGTAGAACAGAAATACCCAAAAAAGATAAATAATATAAATTTGCTAATATAGCTGCTAGTCTAGATCTGTAAACATTTTCTTAATATTTCCTTCTCTTCTCTCAGTCTTTATGTTTTAGCAGCCTGCACCTACTGAAAAGTTAGACATCAAGAAACAGAAAAATCAAGCAAAAATGTATTCATAACTAATATTTCAACCGAGAAAAGACCAAACTTCTTCGTACTGTCCTCTGCCATCTTCTGCATCTGTTTGTTTGCCATGAAAAATGTTATCAACATATCAAAACTCATACCATTCGAATTTTATTGTTTTTAAGCTGCCCATTAATTTAAACAAAAATAACAGAAACAGACCGTGAACAGCTTCACGTAATTAAATTTCTGAATAGCATTTCATTTTTATTTTCTGTTTATTAAACCAGGGAAATGTAAACAAAAAGACCTCTGTACGCGGGTTAATCATGTCCCTTTAATGTCCATAATAAATCAGACTTATTACGCACATTTAGGTAACAAAAAAAAACCAATTCGAGTGAAAAAAAGATCCGATTTGCCAATTTTTCAATATTTTTTAATTGGAATTCTGACGTCACTGGACAAAGTGCTGACATCAGCACTTTGAGGACTCCCCAGACCAATGTCATTATAATTTTCTGAAACTAGAAAGGTTGTTCTTCAATGAGAATGAATTGTATCAAGCTGGTCTCAGGACATTGATGAACTTCTACTACTTGCCAGTCTGTGTAAAAGCAGTCAAATTTGTTGCTTCAATGACTTGCTTAAGCCATTAGGAGCTGTCCCTTTCAAACGAAAGCTAATTCCCAATGTTTTATTGATGTGTTTGAAACTTTTTGTTAGCCCTGCTACCAGTGCAACAGCAAAAGGTTCTTTTTCATTGGATCGAAGAATCAAAACTTGGACACGCTCGACCATGAGTCAAAAACGGTTTAATGTCATTGCAATTTTAACTATACACAAAGAACCGGCCAATAAACTAAATCTTCTTAGCATTGGTAACGCAGTGTTTCCTCTAGCTTATATATGAAAAGGCATGAACCACCAAAATAAATATAAGAAAAATAGAAACCTTTATACCGTGAATAACGTGGCTTTCACAAAAGTCAACAAATATCAATTTTCAACATTGTAAAACTTGGTTATCAATCAACTCATGTATGAAAAAACTACATACAATGACAAATGCTATATATATAAAATCATTAACCCTATCTAAGGCGGGCTTTTTTGAACTTAGGATAAGCGAGGGGGGGGCTTTTTTGCCCGCTTTTACTTGACCGCTTATAAATCCACTTATACTAAACCAATTGCAACCAAACTTGGACCAAAAAAACTTCAACCTATTATCTACCCATTGACGTCATCACGTAACCAAAAAAATGATGACGTCATCATTTTTTGCCGTGACGTCTAAAATCGGTGTTTTCGGTCAAAAATCGGGTCCGAAAAATGAAAATCGGAATTTTCCGGTTGAAATCGGTTAAAGACCTTGGAATTGATGTGAAATTTAATAATTTAGCTAAAAATATCAAAATTAAATGTTACTTTTGTAGCAATCCCTTTTTTAGTCCTAATTTTTGCTAAAAAGTCAATACCTTTGTCAAATGATGACGTCATCATGAGATTTTGACGTCAGAGGGGCAAAAAAATTTTCGCTATCGTCTTCCCAATAAAAAGTTAGGAAGGTACTGAAAATTTCAGCTTAATACCTATTCTGGTTCCGGAGATATTCAGAAAAGTTTGAGCCCGCGGGCAAAAAAGCCCCCCCCCGCCGCCTCAGATAGGGTTAAAACCTTACAAAGCAACTGTGTTCTATGACCTTGATTAAATATTTTTCGCTCAGCAATCACACAAAAATTCGGAAGGGCTGAGTTTTATGATTTTCAGTTTGATAATCTCCCCTCGCTAATCACCCAAATATTTGCTTTTTCCCTTGTCAATCACTTACTTATGTAAGTATTCGAAAAGGCTGGGTTTTATGAATGTAAAAATAGTAAAATAGCTGTTTTAGAGAGTTTAAAATTCAAAGTTCTCATCAAATCCAACCATGGTGGGGTGGAGCCTGTTTCTAAGCCACATTAATATACAAAGCTTCATAATGTAGATATAACGTTATTGAGAAAATTTTTCTGGTGGAAGCCCTATAACGAGTTTGTTGCAAAATACAATGAGCGAAAGCGAACTTTTGGACAGTTTGTAGAAAGAGACTTCAAAAATGAGTGACAATTTGTTTTAAAAATACTGTTTTTTCAACTGTAAATACTTTAGGAAATACTTTTAGGAAATGTACTTAATGTGGCTACTTAATATACTTGTATGTAAAAAGTATTTTTAGAGGGGGACAAAATATATAAATTTTTATAAGAAAAACCTTTACACTGATTCAAGTTACTTACAAGATTGCATAAAAAACTGAAACGCATTGAAAATGAAGAAAGTAGCAAAATTGGAACAATTTGGACCCGTAGCCCTCATTTTTAGAGTGCTGACGTATTCATGAATCCAATAAACTTGATTTCTAGCTATCTGTGGCTTCTTTGAGGTGGGAAATCATGCGATTGTCAAACATTTTACGAATTAATTGTCTCACATCGTTATGCCAATACATTTGAGTGATAAGCCATAAAGTAGTTTAGATTTCGTTTTATGTTTTTTTACGCTTAAAGGAACGTTAACACCCTGAAAATATAATTTGGTCAAATTTTAAATATTCTAGATTCTGAGTACAATCTGTAGATAGTCATGTCTTACTGAGATCCTAAAAATTTCAGATAAATCATGTGTGGTTTTCATGCTACAAGGCCACCAGGCGCGTCAAATACATTTCCCAATTATGCAGTTTTTACGAATTTGAATACGAAATAAAGGAAAAAACAACGGGCCTGTTGATTATTAGAATTTTGTTAGCCACCTTGGTTGTCAAGACTTTTCTTGATCATTCGCGATACAAAGATGAAGTTGGTTTCTACATGCTCAAGTAATTTTTGTGAAGAAAACTGGAAGCAATCGAGACATATCATCAGAGAATTTTGCATTCGAATTTAGTGAACTTTAGCTAGAATAAGCTCTAAAAATCTAGCGAAAATTTAAAAACTTTCATCAAATTATCTTTCAATATGTTAAAGTTCGATTACAGTGCCATAGGTTGTGAAAAAGCAGAAGCTTGCCATCTAAGGAAGCTGCTAAGAAAATTAACTTATCAGCAAGACTACTTGCACGAGTTGAGCTCTGAACTTAAAGGACTAATTCTTTAATTTGTGTAATATTGCTGAAGTAGCTATAGCTTTAGTTTCATATTTCAGGATCTTCTTAATACTACGCTGTTGTCATGCTTTCCTTTACACTGTCATCCAAATTCACGACAAAATAACATATCTGTAACGCCGTTATAAATTTAGTCAATATGGCGCAGTGCCTGCGCATAAACATAGGGATATATTTAAAGAATCGTTATGAGAAAATTTTTATTTATTATCGCGAATTGCCATGGTATATTTTCAAAACAATAACAGTAAAAAGAAAAATAAATTTCAAATCAATTAATTATTAATTGTAAAAAAAAAATCAATTGCATATTTCCCTTATTTTATTTCACTAATTTTTGAACAAATTTTCAGAAAAATGAATTGGAAAAAAATTGTCGCTTTTTCCTTATTACCATCCTTATTACCATTCTTTACTCTATTATCCATGATAAGTTCATCCATTGTTATCCTGATGAAATTCACCATAAGACAACATTTCTGCAATAGCTTCATAAATGTCACGACAATGGGTATGACGTCGTCAATACAAATACTTCAGAAAGTGACGACGATATCGGAAGCTGTCATTGTTTTTCAAGTAAATGTGACAAACTTGTTTCAGCTGGCGCTGCTTGGAAAGAGATGCAATTAAAGGTATTTTTATGAAGTTTCCTATTCCGTGTGGAAGTGTCCTGCTTAAAAGATTTCAATTTTAAAATGTACAGCACATTAATACAAGAACTAAAAGTAATTTGACATTGTTGGTATATCTGGGTTGTTCTTATGAAAAGCCATCCTTCACATCATTACAAGTTCTTAATAATGAAATGTTCAAAGAAATGAAAATTTATCCTGCCACCAAAACATATTTCGATAGCTTTAACTTACTGCTGTACGGTTATTAAGCAGCTTTAATTCACGAGAATCTATAAATATTTGTTTAGAACATTTATTTTTTTATCTGAAACTGCGGAGGAAGTAATTCTAGCTGTAATTCTAGGGGAGGAAAAAAATCGCATTTTGATGCATGTTCTCTGAACATAGCAGAAAGCAATGAATAATGGCGTCATCTATTGAGTATCTAATTGCTAGTATTTTGGGGGGTTTTGATAACTGTATCTTAATAATCCATTAGTATGCAAAAACTTATTTTCCTTAAACCTGTGATAAGGGTAATTAGCAAATATACAAGAAACCTTACTTTTGGGACAGTAACGCTAAATATTAGAATAATAATTTCATTTTATGAAAAACAAAACATCGTGATGTTTCCTGACGGAAAAAAATATTCATAGCTTTTAGAGGGTCTGCAAAACGAGCCTTTTCTTTGTCCTAGAAAAAATAACAAGAATTCCAAGTTGGATAAAACAGCAGTGATGACATCATCGAAAATATGGCTACACCTAGGGAGATTTTTGTTTCAATTTTATTCCGAATTTTTTTTTTTCTTTTTTTTTTTTTTTCAATTTTAGCTTTTTCTTGCCACTAAAGGGCTATCTATCTGAGCAGAAAAAAAATAAAAAACGATCAACAAACAAATGGTTTCATTGTGTACTTCTTAATGAATAGGCATGAAGGGACATAAGTATCATTCAAACGAAATTATTTGGAGCATAAATATGTGAACTATATGTCACATAGTTTAAGTCTATTTTTCCAGGTCAAAAGTGGGAAAGTTGGAGACAATTGCAAAAAAAAAATAGCATATTAACAAAAATTGGATTGTTGGGATATTTTAGATAGATTTTAGAGCATCCAAAAACTTTATGCAAATAATGGTATAAAATACAACTGAAGGACACAAAGGGTTATGATTCTTAGCAAAAACATCTTATCTAGCGTACGAAATTGGCAACTATAAAAACTTTATCTTACCCTATTTCCACTGAGCTTCTTTCAGAGCTTTAAAATTTTTGAAAAAGAAATGCAGACGTATGGAAATATCTAAAACCTGAAAAACTTGATATTAAACTCGATGAAAATCGACCAAATGGTAAAAAAGCATGTGAACTCTTAGACTCTCAGCTACGTCATAACTTGCGAAACCAAGTTTGTGATGGATAATGGAGTAAATTGCTTACATTGATCCTTGTTTAGGAGCCGCTACCAACAGGAAGTTTTCTGCAGCAAAATGTCAGTAAACTTGGTAAGAATTTTTGATTTCAAGTTAATCGGAGCATTAGTAGAGCTATTTCTAAATTTTAGTGGCGAGATTTAATAAATGATGGATAGAAAACAGTTTATAAGAAATAATAACAGTAAATTAGTTAAGAAGCCTAGTTTGATGAAGGATTTAATGTATATTGAAAACACATTCCCTTCTCTGGCCTTCTAGTTTAACCAATACTTTATTATTAAGTTTTAGGGATATACTGTAGAATCTATTGACGCACATGACAATAAAAAGTTGTATGAAAAATTGACATTCAAATAAGAAATAATTGCGTAGGAACTCATTGAATTATCTAAGACAGTGTTGTCAAGTTTTCTTTACAATGCGTGTCAGAATATTATTGACGGAAAGAAATGTTTTAAGAACAAATCATGTTTATTTAAAACGAGATAGGTAAATCAAATATGGATAGGTATAGGTAGATAGGTATCTCATTTGTGTTGAGTGCAACTCTCCAATCACAAGAAGGAGTTCAAGTGTTATAAATCAAGAAAATTTGATTTGAAGAAACACCATGAGTTACCTTTTTCTCGATGGAGCACATCAAAAAATTTCAAATGGGTCATTTTTACTTGGCATTCAAGCTGTTTTTGTCAATAATTTTTTAATTCTTTTCTTTAAAGTGTTCACAGTGATAGCCGACGAAAACCAGGAATATTGCTTGGCTCCGGAGAGTGGCGATTGTTCGCCTCCAGACGGAACTCGAATCATCTACAAACCAAAAAAAGCACGTTGCAGAAGGGAGGCTTTATTTACTTACAACAAAGAAACAGGCTTGTTAGTGCACAAGTGTAGTGGTAAACGTGTGTGTGCTAACGAAACACCGAAAGAAAGCACAGATCTTATACTAAGTCGAACGTGTCCGAACCTTTCAGAGGACAATGTCATATATCGGACCGTATGTGAGTAACACGTTTGTATTGTAATCGTATGAATAAATGGCATTCTTCAAGGTACCTCTCCGCAGAAAAATTTGTTTAATCATTCGATAGAATAGTGAATTTTTAGCATACTCTGAAAATTTCATAGAAAAATTCCCATTACTTCACGAATAGAAGCAATAAAAAGGCAAAGGCAAATCACTCGGAATTTGAAACAAAAGACTTTCGTTGTTTTAACTTGGCCCATAAAACATTATGAATTTTAATCAAAGAATATAATTCCTCCCTATTAAACAGTAAGTTTACTAAAGTGTTAGTTGATAGAGAATTATTTCAAAACGTAAACTTATTCCCCAATCGAAGCTGATGTCATCGTAAGAAAAACACAAATCAACTCTCATAGTTTTCTCGAAATTGATCACGTGATTTAGCGAAGTGTCTTGAACTGGGGTGAAACACCAAAAACGAGCCTTTTCAATATTAGCTTTTTTTGGAAGCTAGATTTTAGAAAAATGTTTAAAGTAACCACAGAAACTTTATCTAAAAAACACTGTTTTCATTAGTGAGAAGAGAAATCAAATTTTTTTGAAATAATTTTTAAGCAAATTCATGTTTTTGCCAACTACCTTCCCCCGAAGGACTATCAAAATCAAATTCTTCCTCAAAATGTACAATATTTTTTTTTTTTAAATAACGATTGGAAATCACTTTCAAAACATTATATCAAGCATTTCTAAGTATTTGAAAGACATACACTTTGGTTTATAATTTATTGAAGTTTTTTTGCTTCATTTCCAGCCAGTGCAAAACAGCTTCCAGCTGCGTCCGTAATAGTTCGAATGGAAGAATGTTGCATTTCTATTAATATCGGATATCTTTGGAGTGACTTTCGAAACATCAATTAAAGATAATATAATTTAATAGTCGCAAAACTTAATTTAATTAGGCCACTGTATAGGAGCAAAGTAGTTTGTTCCGATGCTACACAAAACTTAGTTGTTCTTATAAAATATAAACTTATAAGAACGTATCTTCAGCGGCTTCGTTCTTCTCAATATGTCAGATATTGATAAGGTCTAGTCTATTGGAAATGCACAAGGTCTAGTCTGTTGGAAATGTTTTTTTTATAAGAAACCAAGCACGAGCGCTAGTTCCAAAGGTTTTTTAACTATTTCGAAAATTTGCTTCTAAAAGTTTCTTACAAAGTTTCTTAGGTTTTGATGACTAAAATTTGGTAAATCAAGGAAAGCATATGCCAGTCATATTTATTTGTTGCTTCTTTGAAAAATGTGAACAGTGTAATAGGAATGTATAAGTGCAGGGGTAATTATCACCTTAATTCTCTCACGAAAGTGAGAGTTTTGCTTTCGACGTCGTCGAAAAATTCTTCCTTTTTTTTCTTGTACCAAATTCAAGTTTCGGAATCCGATAAATATTTTCTCAGTCTTTCTCAGTATGTGAACGGCCATGCGAATCTGTTCCGGAAATTTTAAAACCCGGTAGAGAACCTTATATCATTTTGGATTATGGAGTTTTGAATTAAAAAGTTTAAGTTAAATTCTCCCCTCGTGGCAAGCCAAAATGGCAGAAAGAGAAAAATAAAATCTCAATTTTTCTCATATCAGTTTTGAAGGCTTAGAGCTGTCAGCTTTTATTTATGCTCATGGAGTTTTCATTTATAGTTTTCTTTATTTCATGCATTTGGAAAGATATTGAGAATATTGAGAACATTTTGTTTATATTTGTTTCAATGTTTTTATAAAATAAAAGGCTGCCAAGTTGCAAGTTTTTGGGTTAGTCTTGGAAGAATTTAGACTCCGTCAGCTCTTGCTAAACAATTTTCAGTTTAGCTATATAATAGGTGCTTTAGGTTTAGCCTGTTAGCTTCCTTATTTTTAAGCTAAAAAAAGCTGTAGCTAGCAATTTCTAGGAACTTATGTGTTTATCTCCTCATTTTCTCCAAGATTTAGAAAGACAATGTATCATGAACTCATCTAAAACTGCTTATTTGTTAGAATGTTTTGATCATGACGTGAAAATGTAAATAAAATATGCCCCAAAAGGACAAATAATTCCAGATGTTGTGTCGCTTTTAGTTTTTTAAGAACTTTTGAAGTGGAGGCAGGTTTTAAAATGACGTAACACTCAATAATGGTCATTGTGAAACCTTGAACATCAAAAGATGCGTGACAGGAAAATTGCCCCCCAGTAAATTGCCACCCGGAAATTTGCCAACCAGTTAAATTGCTCCCCTCCCAGGAAGATTGCCCCCCAGAAAAAAATCCAAAACAAATTGCCCTCTGGAAATTTGCCCCCCGGAAAATTGCTCCCCATTAAAGTTTTTCAGTAATCATACAGGTTAACTAAGTATTATTTGTGTCATGTATCAGTCCGTGAAAACAGTTAGTTATCTTCTCTCCCTCCTAGCAAACATT
>JANSTP010269848.1:0-10497 GCA_025330745.1 Cladonema radiatum | reverse complement strand
TTTAGAATGATATAAGATTGTAGTAAACTGTAATTCCCATGTAAATGAATATTTGTTATATTTAGCTATTTTTGTGCCGTCCCGATCGCTATTCCTATTTGTTGTCTGTAGCATGTGCTCTTGTTGCATAGACCTTTCTAGTGCGTTCCGTTCTATAGTGCAGCACATGTTACACAGCCTTTTGTTTATACGGCACATTTTATAGATTTCCGTTGGCTTTGCCGTTTGCATTTTCGCCACACATTTTTGTATGATGCGTTACCCCTTCACATTGCTACTGGAGTGGCTTAGTCGTGGGTACCTAGACTAGGGCATTCTGACCAGGGTTTGCTCTGTAGGCCAGACCGAGCCTTTGTTATAATATGCTAGTCTTGGTTTCATTTTTGGCTTTTGTATTGTCAGCCGTTTTTCTGTGAGAGTCAAACCTTAACCTATTCTATTATGAATATCATTGATTGTTACCTTGTAAAACTTTATTTTACGTCGAAAGTTACACTAAGAATTACTTCACATTCTTGGGGTTTATCAAAAATAGTTAATTGTTCAGGTGAGGAACAGACAAAAGTCTGTAAGTTTGGTACCAAAATTATTAAGGATAAGTTAAGGGCTTTCACTAACACCTAGACGATTTGTGATAACTTTTTATATGTTGGTTTAAAACAGTTAAAAGTATATACTACCGGAATACTCATAAAATTCTCTATAACTTCCTGTTATCAAAAAAAAAAAAAAACTTTTCTCCATAGAGGTTCCAACAAATATTTTTGATTTTAACATTTGGAGCTCCAAATGTTGCAGCCAACCTCTAAACAAAGTGAAACTTATATTGTTAGGAAGACAAGTAGGAGGGTCTTGCGTTTGGTACTAATGACACAATATCTTGGCAAATTTTGACAACTTTAGTTGATTTGTGCTTCGATAACTTTGCTAGGCCATCTGAATCATAGCACGTGTTTGGGCATATGATAAAAGCAATAAGACTGTATAACGAAGGGTTTAATTCTTTGCTATTTTCGACTATCCTGAGGACATCGTGGCCACGGCTATGGAGGTTTAGATTTTAACTCTTTTTGTGGATAATCCAAGATTTTTAATTTTGACATATTTTTTTATTCCTTCACCTAGAGTATTAGATAGGATACAATCAGCCATAATTTCTTCTTTTGATGGAAAGATCTATTCAGAAGCTGTTTTACTTGTGCAACTTGATTCACAAAAATTTAACTGTGTGCCGAAAAAATCTAATAACTTCTGTTTAATGTCAATACTTCGAGTCGTTTTTTGCATATTACCGTTGAGTTTATCATAGTAGCTTTTTATTTGGCTCATTAAGTAAATTTCCCCGTTGTTGATAACATGATGTTCAATCAAGCGATAAATTTCTTCTAAAGGAGAATGTTAAAGGTTCTTGCAATTATCCGTCTCTTTTCTTCTTTGTTAGATTCATATTTTAACGACAAACAGCTACTTTTTCTTTTTGCATTTTCTTCATTTATGGCATCACTAGAAGAACCATTTGTATCATTATCAATAACCCGGTCAGCAGATGTATTGGGCTCTTCTAATATTTTTCTTTTTTGAGCATACATGAATGCTTCCTTTAAAAATTTCCCTTTGCATGCTTTGTGGGCATACAATGTCGCAGAGTTTTCAGGATCAAATGCCTCAAAAACTCTATTGTATTCATGTTCATATGCTTGCCAACGCTGGGCAAAATCTTTAAAGTTTTCAATGTCAGATATTTTCTCATAGTTATGTCTTTTGATGTTTTCGGTAGTGGTCGTTTGGAAACAAATTCGACATATAACTCTACCATGGTAAACATTGGGTCAACTTTTGACTTTAGGACTAGGAAAACTATTCAAAGAAGTCGCTGGTGAATTGAATGAATCACCCTCGTCTTTTCCCCTGACCATAGAAAGACAGATATTTTCCATCGAATTCAAACAAGAATACCGATTTTAAAAAATTGAAAAAATGATAATATTTCATATTTCAGTCATTTCCCTATGCTATGGAAAACTGTTATTGCAATTTCATGAAAAAAGTAAATAAACAAAAAAAAAGAAGTTCTTGAAATTATTTGAAAATATATCATTTCAGTGAGTTGTGAGAAAAAAAAAAATAAAAAAGGCCAACAACACTAATTCCTAAGTCTATGATCTCAATAATATCTACGCCCAATGCAATGAGTTCAAAAAAGAAAACCTCAGGAACAATTGCATAATTGCATAATCAGGGGGTTTGAGTGTACTAAGATAAAAAACGCTGACGAAATTATTTAACATATTTTTGAAACATATTTCTATAGGTAATATCTGCTTGTCGATCCATTAAAAAAAAATTTCAAACTTTTTTTCAAATAGCTTTTTATTATATATTGAACTCCCTGGCAAAAATTATCTTAAAAAGGCTATTGTGACTCCCACATACATTTTCACCTATATATGTTTTGTTGTAATTTACTCCATTTTGAGGGTAGAATACATTGGCGCAATTAGTTTTAAAAATTATCAACTTTCATTTTTCATCCTACCAGATCTTGGCCCATATTACCCAGGACCCAAAAAAACCAGTTTGGCACCAAATTTGAAAAATCGGTCAATGAGTCCTAAGCGTGGATAGTTTTTAGAGTACAAATAAAAAAAAACTTGCTTTCAGAGGCCATTTCCCAAATGAGCACAATCCTGAGACCTACTATTTATCAAAACAGTGTGGCTTTTTGAAGTAAGGCCTTCGTTTTTCAGAAATGACATTTATTTTCTTATTTTTATATAAACTCTGCATACATTAGAAAACTGTCTATAAAATTGAATGAACTTGATAAGAACGGTTTTGAACTTGACACGGTTTTCTTCCTGGATCTTTCAAATAAAAAAAAAAAAAGTTCAAAATAAGCTTGAGCTTCATAAGTTGGAGCTCTTCAAAGAGAGTTATGAAACGAACTCTTTTTTTTGAGAAAAACAGAAAAGTGGTTTTTTGTGATATGAGCATAATTAAGCTTTGAAAAGGGCATAAATTATAGTAAATTACTTTCCATTGAAATTGAATTACAAAAAAATATTTCCAATGGTTATGCACATGTGAGTTAAAAAATATGTCTATTGAAAAACTATTTGACGATTACTCAACAAATATTTAATTTGTGCAATAACAACTTGCCACCTCTCAAAAACAGATGTTTTCAAAAAGAAAAATCAAATGAAAAATTAACTATGCTTGTTTCATCATGTCGCAGGAAAATGATGATTTTCTATATATTACCTTATAATTCGAAATCTGGATTCAAAATTTATAATTTATAATTCAAAATTCAGACTTTGTTTTTTCACAATATCATTAAAAAAGGTCTTGTGCATCATGTAAGGTGAAAAAAAAAATTGAAAATTTTTGGCTAAAAAGTTCTCAACGTATCTTTAAGACCATGTATGGTACTTGGGAAATATGTTTAATCTGCAGAGGTAAAATATTGTTATTGGATTTTATAAAAGTAAAACATTTTCTTGCCATAATAGGCAGATAATCTTAAGGTCCAGGTTTATCCTACCAAGAACCAGTGCTCTTTATAGACAGGTGGTCTTCTTATAGATGTGGTTGCTTTATCAGGTTTCATTGTACTGAAAAACCTTTCGAAAAACAGTATTGTAACTGTGGGAGGGGTACGCAATTAGGGAAAGGATAGACTATAGCCATCCCTTTGACTCTGACTAGATGTACTGCTGGATTTCTTGTTTTTCTAAAAATATTATTCATGGGATTGTAGATGAGATCTACATTTTCCTCTAATCTCTTTGCCTTTACTTTTCGCAGGATGGTACTACTAAAATATGGCATTCTTGAAACTCAAATGCATCATGTTCATCATACAGTTTAGTAATGAATTTAACTAAATTCTATAATTCTGAAATATATATGAAACTTATAATTTTTTAAATTTCAAGATTTCAATAAATCTGAATAGAAAAATAGATTTTCTAGCAAGTTCTGCAATCCATCTGCACCAATTACATTCATAAAACAAAAGGAACAAGTTTGCCAAATTTAAATTCCCATAGAAAATAAAAGTAAAATGTTGATATTTATATTTACATAAAAAAACGAATTTTAAAAATTCATTTATTCATTCTATCTGTTTTTATTTTCCTTAGATGCTTAAATGAATAAGGAATCTTGCTCTAACTCCTGTTTCTAAACCATCTCAATGTTCTAGCACTATCCTTTTTCAAAACCTGTGACGACATTGATCTTATACAAGAAATATCGATACCAGCTTTTATGTGATGAGAAAATCATAAATCAAAATAGCAAAAAACTTCCGAAATTTCATGGAATCCAATCCACATCAAACAGTGAAAAATCTACAAAAGCTAACTAATAGGAATACATTAGAGGAGATACATACAGTGATTGATAAGAGTATGTTTTGGAGCTAGTGACAGTTTTGACTAAACTCACATATAATGGCATGCAACAAGTGCAAAATCAAAAACCTCTGCCAAAGTCCAACCAATGGTCTATACAAAAGCAGGAGTATCAGCAATATCCTCCACAACAAGAAGACATCAAGCTGCCGTTCTAAACCAATAATCAAAATGTAAAACATACCAGAAATACACAAGAGAATACATATGCTTCAACCTATTGAAAATGAAAGCCAGATATGGCTGACTCTCTACGATAATTATTCAATTTTAACTAAAAATTTACCTGACCAGTCTGCTGCTAGAAGATAGCAGCAACAACATGATAACTAGTGCATGTTTTGAAAAAATCATAAAAACATTCCTATAATGGAAAAATTGAAGATCTAAAACCTAACTACTTTGAAATATTTCAAACATAAACTGGTTTATATCCAAGCTATTGAAGTCATCCAACAGAAACTTCATGTTGGGCGAAAATACCTATCATCATCTTGAGTTTATTTTGCAACTACTATCAGGTTAATAATATTGTATCCAAGTCTACAAAGGCTGAATGTGGATGTGGAGTTCCTGGTAGACCACATGTACTTTTCTTTACTAATTGAAAATCCCTTAACAGAGTAAATTCAAACAAGTGCATATTCATGGTATGATCTTCAAATAATATACATTTTTCAAACAACTGATACGCGAGCTTCTTCTTCTATTTTGATGCAGCCTGAAATTGATTAACCTTTCTGATGATAAATTAAGAAATCTAATTGCTGTCTTTACAATTATTTATCTTATTAAACTTTAAAAAAATTAACAGAACATACACTAACTCACCTCAGTACTCTGATATTTCAGGAGACTGAATGTAACTGTGCTAAGATTTGGTATTGCCACTGTGGATGCAATTGGAGAAATAGTATCCCGACGTACTACAATGAAATAAAAGCAATACTACCATACTACAAGAGCAAAAACATTGATTTTAATAACATTCGTTATGTTTGATTTAAAATTAAATGCTAAAACACTTTGGAATGAATAAATTTTCAATCCTAAGGAAATTTCAATTTAACAGTGAAGCACTACACGGAAAAGGTATAACAAACATTACTTCAAATTTTTACTGTTGAATCAATGAATCAAAATGAACATGGACAACACTCTTATATAGAATAAAAAATTAGAAATTCGGTAGGTATTTACTTACCACAAAATGTTCCCATAAAACTTGTAGGTCCTGATATTGTTTCAGTAAAGCATGTACTAGTATTTGATGAAAATGCATTATCATCAACTGTCAGATCATACTCTTCTCCTGGAATCGGATTTGAGAACTTGACTGTTACATCACCATCACTATTAATGTTAACATCATCATTTGATACAGTATTCGCATCAATTTGTATTGAATTATCAACGACTGACCCAACCTGTAAGAATTTCATAATTCTTCTTCATTTGGTAAATAGAAAAGAAAACAATTTCAGCTATGGGAGACAAGATGTTATTAAAAATGATGCTATGGGGAATTTATAAGGAATATGTAGATTCATGGATAAACAGACAACTTAAATTAATAAAAAATCATACTGGTAAAGTTTTACATTTTTCACCAATTACAATTTTTCCTTTTAGGGGAATAAATAAATCAACATCAAAATTGATGTCCTACTCCCCAATAGTTTATCACATAAAGTGAGTGTGGATTCGAGAATTTTGGCTCTTTGAATTTAATGTGGAAACTGCTAGCCTTTTATGCAAGTATTTGAGCTCACTGAAATGTTCTTCTGATATGGCAGTCAATTGTAGGCTCTTTAACTTCTTATGCAAGAAATCAAGAAGTAAAATGACAACAGGACCTGGGAGTGTCATACTTGAATTCATTTTTTCAAAGTTCAGGTCAATTGGAAGAGCCTCTTGCATGTTTAAAGAATCTTTTTACAGAATTAAAAAATATATTTTTGTTCTTGAAATATTTAGAGTTAAAGTTTTTAATATTATTGGAAAATATGCTAAATTGTGATGTCATCAAAATGAATAGAATATTTTGAGAAATTACAAAAATGGATATTTAAAAAACTACAACAGATAGTTTCTTGAAATTTTCAGTAAAAAATCCTGGACACTTACTTGGAAAGATTTAGTTGATTTTTTTTCAGAAATGTACCTGGGTAACTAGTTCCAGACCCTTTTCAAAATCATGCCTGAACATTAAATCTCAAAAACGATGTTTTCTCAGTGGTTGAGAAAAATATATTTGAAATCAGGGGCATTGTAGCTTTTCCAAAACAAAAAATAATCGCTTAGATATTTTTCCATCCCCATTTATTGCCATGTCAGCAAAAACTGAAAAGGAACAAGTTCAAATTCTGAACTTAATTTATCAATTTTCTGAAAGAGCATATAATAAATAAGATTCCATGAAAATTTTATTTCATAAAATATTGCAAATGCTGAGATATTGTATCTTTTGTATGTCAGCATTTTTTGTTTCATCTTGACGACATCACAGCTGGGCGTGCCAAAAAATCTTTAAACCTAAATATCTCTGGAAGGACAGAAGATATTTCCATTCTGTAAAAAGATTGTTTTATATTACAAGGAACTCTTTAATTTGAACTTAAGTTATTTTTAAGTATGACACTCCCTTTAATAAACTCATAACAGATACCTAAATTTGTGAATTTTCATTGATACATTTTTGCTTTTGTACAACAATTTTGCTAAATCCAGTTCCAAAAACTTAGCAAAAAGAACAAGTATCCACAAAAATGAAATAGCATCAAAAATTATCACCAATCTATCCACAAACTCAGCTTCACAGAAGCCTTTGAAATCAAAAGAGAAGAATTAGCAAAAAAATGAAAGACAATCAGAAACAAACTTACCTCATAGTTTATTACTAACGTAAGAACTTCATTTGCAGCGTTATAAGCACTCAACAAAATCGGACTTGTTAATGTAATACCGAGAGCATCATAAACTATAAAATCAATTATGAAATCTGGTGAATTCCTTTTCCTAAATTTCTAATAAATAAATCTAAATAAATCATTTAAATGACAATAAACAACATGAGACAATAGGTGTTTCAGCTATTATCAATAGTTATTTATATGCAAATACATAACAGTTAATTAATATAGATACAAATTGTTAATGTAAATATTTCAAAGTTAATGTATATATTAAATGAATATGTTTTTTCGTAGGAAAAGAAAGCTTGCCAATATGTAGTTTTTCTTTCTTTCCATTTTTGAATAACACTATAATTATACGCCTCTTTGAATGGAATGATAATGATCAGTTTGGATAAATTTGTTTACCTAAAAAAATATCCACATACACTATAAATGTATGGTCTAACAACCAAAAAATGCTTTACAAAACCTTTAACATTTCATAACTTAATATAGCAAAAACAATTATTAGTACTAAGGTATATTTAGAACCAGAGTGCATGGAAGAAGACCAAAGGAGTCTTGCTGCACTCGTTATTGGGAAAGCCTTTAAAAGATTAATTAAACGAAAATTGGACAATATTTTCTCTCCCAATCAAGACTTAAGTTGTTTTCGGGTCTGGTATATTACTTACTACTTGTTTCAATTTGGGAGTTGAATATTTACCCTGGGGGCACCACTGAATTTTCATAGCTATTATCCAAGTCATTGCGCAGACATAATTTTCTAGAATCTTTATTAATTTTTGTAAAATACGTTATTGTGCCTTGAGTGACTATAGGCGTATTATCATTATTTCAAAAATTAAAAAAAAGATGGGCACTTATTGCTAACCTTTGCTTGGTCACTGCTTTTTGACATAGTACAGTCAAACCTGCCAAAAGGACCACCTCTATAAGAAGACCATCTGTCTAAAAAGACCACTCGTTCTTGGTCCCAAAATGGCATTATCTATCGTTTTCAACCTGCATAAGAAGACCACCTGTCTAAGAAGACCACTTTTTTATGGTCCCCAGAGTGGTCGTCTTATACAGGTTTCACTGTAGTTACTTTTGTAATACCCCATTTTAATGGTTTTTTTGAGGGTGTCGCAATAGCTTCCTAAATTATGATGCTATGAAAGTTACTACACAATTGAAGTTTCATAAAAGTTTTTTGAGGGCTTATAGAGTAACTAAGGAGTCAACAAAGTTGATAATTGAATGACTGATCCATGAAAAGAAAGAATGTAGAAAAAATGTATACACTCTTGATGGAAATGATACAGATTTGAATTCAATTAAAGTTTTCACCCCTTCTTCCTTTTTATTACTATATGGTTGAAAAACAAATCAGGCCAGCTAAAATATTTAATATTATGGTTTCAGACAATTTTCTTTTTAATTTGTATTTTCTGGTATTCAATATCTTATGTTTATGAGTTTTTACCTACATTTTCCAGCAATTCTAGTATATTATTAAATTGTACATCCATCTAATTTCCAATTGATGTTCTTGTAGTATTGTGATAATTCCATAAAATAGCATTTCTATAAAAGCGTTGGCAACAAACCAAATCCAAACAGGTCCAACAAAACGGTTGTAAAAAAAAATTTACTATGATAAAACCAGCCGAAATCATAACATTAAAAAGACCCACAAAATAAATCTAAAAAAATTGTAACAGTAAAGAAAATGCTCAAAATACAGTATTTAGAAATGTTGTCACAATAAATAAAAATAACTGTCAAGTTGTGTAAAACTCTCAATATAATAATGCTAGGAAGACCATAAAATAAACCTAAATCATATTAAATGACAAGAAGACCCAAAATAAAGTCAATTCAAAGCAGTGGCAATAAATAAATAATCCAATAAATAATCCAAAGAAATAATCCAATTTAAGTATTCAAAAAAGGCTATGGCAAATTGAACTAAAGCTAAAATGTAAATTCTATTCAAAGTAAAACATTTACTAGAAAATAATATTGATTGATATATCACAAAATAAGTCAAAATTCATAAAAATAATAAACACAATAGGCAAAAGTAATTACGTAGAATAATATAGCGTTACACTTTCGGTATTCATTAAAATTGATATAAGAACAATTTGATGGCAATTCATATAGGAACAAGATAATATTAAGTCTTTTTCCAAATGAAATCAATAACTGAAAAGCTTATTTTCCCAATGCAGTTGATATTAAAGTAATCATTTTTGACTAAATAAGGCACTGATATTTTTTTGCCATAATAAAAACCCAAGAGCTCTCATAGTGCTTTAATATGTAAAAAGTATTGTATGCAGATAATGATGACCGTAATTAATATTTTTGCCTCCTTATACCACAAACAAATAACTTATACTGACTGCAAGCCATCAAAAAAAAAATTATTGTTGGCAATATGGAATTTGGATGGAGAAAACATCTAAAATCAACAAAGAAGCAAACAAATTCAAAAACAAAACACTGCAAGGCCCAATGCTTCTTGAAATTATCAATAAGAAAACTGTCACAACTGTTACAAAAGATTCTGACCCTATAATCTATTCAATATGGTAGTAAACTTCTTTTTGTTCTGTTCACAAACTTAAATATCTCAAATATAAATTATCTAGATATTTACATAAATTTTCATTAATACCAGACTTGGAGAACTATTGAAAACTAAGGAGACATTGTGGAACATATTGGTTTTGCTGTATTAAAAAAGTATTTGTTGCAATACCTTTCTATATGAATCCAAATTTGAAAAAAAGATTCCATGCCATATTTCTTAATTAATATTCAAAAAGCGGATTTAATTTTTCTATGTACAGCATTATTAAAATTAGAATAATACCTTTTATTGTTACTGAAGAAAAGAATCAAAAAATACAATAATGAAACTTTGGCAATATTATATGTCAAGCTATCCTGAAAAGCGATATCATTACAACTGAGAAGACATGAATATTTACTATTTGCTGAGTATGTGTGCTCATACTCTGTTACAGAATAAATTTACAAGTAAAAGACTAGTAAAAGATGACTTACCACAGAAAGTGTGAGTAAAACCATCTTGAGGTCCTTGCAATGCTTCACATGCTGTACTAACACTAGCGTCAATTGTTAAAGCATCTTCAGCAATGGTT
>JANSTP010269837.1:0-10497 GCA_025330745.1 Cladonema radiatum | reverse complement strand
GAAGAACGGGAAAATGGACGAATCTCTAATTGGCCCTAGACAGCTTGAGCCGTTATTAGTGTTGCCATATTTAGGTCAAAATAGTGAAGTTTTGAAGAAGAGAGTGAAAACGTTGTTTGCTAAATTTTGTGGTGTTATCAAACCTCGGATTGTTTTCTATGGGAAATGCAATATTGGTAATTTATTCCCTTATAAAGATCGTATGCCAATAAATAAAAGAAATAATGTCGTTTATCAATATACTTGGCCAGATTGCAATGAGTTTTATATCGGTAAAACGAAAAGGACATTAGCTGAAAGGTAAAAGGGACACATTAATGAAGCAAAATCAAACAAAGAAGGAAAGAAATCGGCAAAGAAATCGGCAAAAAAGTCAGCAATTAGTGAGCACGTGACCAAAAATGATCATGCACCCGCCCTAGACAATTTCGATATTATTGACTCAATCTAATTATAGTTTATTGATAAAAGAAGCGCTCAATATTCTGTCAAAGAAACCGACAATGAACGAGACTAATGACTTTAAATTATATTTATATTAGTCTTTCGTTATTTTTCTAACCCCTCATGTATTCTGATTTTTCTGTAGACATTTGTCTATTTTTTTTTTTGAATTCGATTTATTGATTGTAACTAATTTACTATATTCAGTATGATGATGTCACGCGTATGAATAGTGATAAAAGCTTACAAATAAAATAATATTTCCAAAAATGTTTACGTCTATTTTATGTGTATTATTTATTACCAGGAAGGGCTCTCTCCTGATTTGCTTTCCTCATGTTTCAGGTTACTACAAAAAACAATATTTTAAAAAACCTTCAGATACATAAAAGTAGATTAGAAATTTATAAAATTAGTGAAAGTTGCTATGTTCAAAATTTAATTGCATTTCAAAGTTTCAAGCATATTAGCCTAACAGTCAACAAGAATTTACATCATCATTTTAAAATTACTTGAAAAAAATTTTGTCTTTATTTGTTCCTAATAAGCTAAATAGGCACTGTGGAAAGTTATTAGTAAAAATAATGCACACTTCAGGGCTTTGAACCAGCCCTCCTTAAGTCTTTGGGGTCCTCTTTTTTCTGGTCTGAATATGGTCACATTAACCTCAACGCTTGGTAAAAAATCATTACGGGGTCATCAACTGTTCGTGAAAACACAAACAGGAGAAGGGCTTGCATTAGAATTTGGTTTCTATCCGAGAACATACTGTACTATCAAACTCTGTAATTAAGCAAAGATGTGCTTTTCCTCAAATAAGCAGCCTTGTTTGAGCTAAAAATAAGAAACTATCGGAACTATCATTCATGCATGATTTCTGAGTAAAGAGTTTTCTGAAAAAGGCACTTGAAGCTGTAGGGTTCATCAAGGTTCTATCCTAGGACCATTACTCTTTCTTCTCTACGTAAATGACATGCCACGTGCCATAAAATTATCTCGCTTACTATTATATGCCGACGACTCTTGTCTCGTTTTTCAAAGTGAATATATTTACGAAATACAAATGGTGCTAGCCGAAGAATTTCATGATCTATGCGACTGGTTTGTTGACAATAAGCTCAGTATTCATTTTGGAGAGGATAAAACTAAGTGTATTTTGTTTGCTCCTAAGACAAAAAGTAAAATCTGCTACCTTTAGATATAACTAATAAATACATAAACATCGTCCAGCTCGATAAAGTCACATGCTTAGGATGTAAACTTCACCATAATTTATCCGGGGAGGCGCTCAATGTTCTCAAGAAAATTAACAGGAGGCTAAAATTTTCATACCGTAAAAAGAATTTTCTTAGGACTTAAGACGACTTTTGCGTAATGCCCTGATTCAACCCTACTTCGATTACTTTACGGGGAGAAAGATTCGCAAAGAAAGAAAAACGCGGAATTTTAGGGATTTACTTTCGCGAATCAGAGATTAAATCTATTTTGCGTAAAATAAACTTTCGCGTGCGATTAGACTTGCCTCAAGTCGTTTTCTAGTGGAATTTTCGGAAGTCGGTACGTTACGGGAAAACGACTTGTAAATAACGCACGGATTTAAAAAACATTTAAAACTCGCTATATTTCGAAAGTAGGTAACTTATTTTTTTTAAAGTAAATGCACAGAGCAGGCGATTTTATTCTGATATTTGTTAGGTATTCAATGGGTTGGGGAAGCAACAATGCCAGGTAACAGATGTTACCTGGCATGCCTTAACTATAAGGTAAGGTAATTGAAGATTTACTGAAGGAATGATGAATCAGTTCTCTGGACTTTAAAAACATAAAACTTCAAAATCTATGAGAAACTTGAGCAGCAGAACCAGACAGCAGGCAGAGGTGTGTTGCCTAGCTAGTCTCAGTTGCTCGTCAACCATATGTTTCTTTCCAACATCCAAATTCTCTCCTGATTTTTGTCTATGTCCAAAGAACTTAGTTGGGCCTTTGTTTTGCCCTCTGTTTGAATAAGAGAGGTGAAAGGTCTACTACGTTTATATGGTTTAAGTACTTCTTTTTTTTTTGAAAGAACAAAAAGCAAAAACAAAAAACACAGTATATACGAACGAAAAAACTGTAGCTATGGTAGATAGGTAGCTAGAAGTTGTAAGATCGAGAAAACAGCAAAAGTAAAGTTTGGATTTCAATTTTCCCCTTTGGAAAAGATGCCAGCATATTTAGAAAGGTTTTACGAGGTTTGTGATTTTTCTTATTAAAGTGGTTTAGGAGCATGAAGATAGCTAGGTCATATCTCCAGGTACAAAATTATCTTGGGTTTTAACAGGATGGCATAAGAATCAGGGAGATTTTCGAATTACCATCATGAGACTTCGGCAAGGTCCAGGAAGCATGAATTGTGCAGCCTAAAAAAATTAAATTATTTATAAAATCTTATTTCGTCAGCATTTGTCGCAGCTGCACACAGGTCACAAAATCCAAACTGACATAACTTTTTTGGTTAATAACCCTATTTATATACACTAGCTGCACGCAGCGTCTGAAGCGTCGTATTGGCCTGCTAACGCAGTCCTAGATCGCTGCGCGATCCTTTATCAATGTTCTAAAACTTCTGAGACATGTTTTAGATTGCTGGTCTTCTTATCAATTTTTTTTAAAGTTACTGCACTTATAAAGTCATAGATCGTTGCGATGTTAAGTGGATTAAAATAATTGATCCCCCTTTGAAAAAGCATCAAACGACGCTGAAGCGTCGTATAATCTTGCTTGGTGAAAATGTGCTATCTGTTACTGTATTTAAATAAGGTGAGAAAAAGGTATAAGATAGGCAGTTGCCATAGCAGCCAACAGTCAATATTGTTCCAAGAATTCTCAGGACTACTTGAAATATGTGTACAAAAATAGGTTAGAAAAGTGAACTTACAGGTAAAGTTAAAAAAAAAATTCATATATTGACCATCTGATGACGTCATTGGCCGTTGTCATAGCAACCAACCGCTAAAACTGGACAAAGAATCTTCAGAACCATTCGGGTTTTAGGTGTACCAAGTTTGGTTGCTAAAGCCAAAGTAAAGGAGGAGTTTTCCAAAATGGACCTTCTAATGACGTCATAGGCCGTTGCCATAGCTACCAACTGTGAAAATTGGCTTAAAATATTTTGGAACTATTTGATGTATATGTGTACCAAGTTTGGTCACCAAAAACAAAGTACGGGCGAAGTTATAGAAAATGTTTAAGATCGAACTTCTAATGATGTTGTAAGCCGTTCCCAAAGCAACGAACTGTCGAAATCGGGCCTAAAACATGCAGGACCATTTGTGGTATACATGCACCAAGTTTGGTCACTAATGACAAACTACAGGTGAAGTTATCGAAAATTTCCCCCCTTGCATTTATTCCCTGTTTTATATACGGAAAGTTCCATGCGGAAAGTTGCCAGGAACATTAGAGTGGTTTCACCTCAACATATTTTGACGTTTTCTGATTGGTTTTCTTTTTGAAGAGTTTTGAACAAATCAAAATCTTCTATTTCGCTTTCGTTTTCCACATAAGGAGTGCTCACTTCCATAAAAGGAGCGTCACGCTACGCAAATTATATATAGATTTAAAAAAAATAAAAAATGGGGAGCGTCAAAATATAGATACATTAGGTCAACAGATAAAATTCCTGCTCAAAAATACCAAAACAGCTTGTTATTGACTTATAAATCCTTATTATTTTAGAATAAACTTTGAGAACATACTAAGTTTATATACATATATTTATAAACAAATACATTCTATTAATTATATAGGTACTGAGACTTCAACTGTGCTTATTTGAGGTAGTATCATACATAAAATACAAGGTTTTATAGATCTGGACATTTGCAACAACACCTTTTATGATTTTTATATCATTTTTAAGAAGTGAAAAAAAAATTTTCCATCTTAAGGTCTCTACATTTAATATGTGAAAGTTTTCAACATTGGTGACAAAGAATGTTTGTTCTGACATCATTGATCATCAAGTTACTTTGGAAATTTTGAAAAATTATTCAGTCAAATTTTCATCCTAATACAAAATTTTGCTGCTAATGTAGTTGTAAAAAATTCATTTCCAAATTTTTTGTAAATAAACACTAGTTTTATTGACCCAGTTACCCATCGCTAAATAATGCTTAAGATATTTTTTTACTTTTGTTATTTATAATTTATGTTCTATTTGGTATAAACGTCAACATCTCAACAGCATCACAACTGGCAATGCCCAAAAAGTAATTAAAGCCAATCTCTTGAAAAAGCGATTTTATTTTTGGTTCTTTGAAAAGGATATTTTACCATACAGAGCCTTTCATTGGATACAATTTAACTGTCTGAAAATAAATATATGCTCAAATTAAGTAATGTTCAAAAATAAAAAAAACTAAGGTACAGTGTATCTGGGAAAGTGACTCGGATTTTTAAAATAGACTAAAAAAATTGCTTTATCTTAAAAAGATTATTTCAGGGCTTCACATTCATTCTATTAATCAAGACAACTTTATTCCATGTTTGAACCACAAGTTATTTTATTGCAAGGAAATTTTGCAGGCATGACCATTTTGTGGTTTAGAGCCTAGAATATTTAATAAAAAAAATTTGTTTTACTGACAAAAGAGCTATTTTTATGATGTAAAACAGAAGATATTTTGTTTTAATTTTAGTTTTCTGCGATAAAAAAAAATTTTTTTATGCATTTTTTAATTTGTGGTTCCCCTTTCATGGTATTTTTCACAGCATTTTTTTTTCAGCAATGTATTTTTGCACCATTTCAATTTTGCGGCTTTTGTATCTTGACTGTGAAACCGCAAAGAAAATTGACATCAAAAAAATTATGAAAAGAAAATTCAGTCAAACTTTTATCTAAATATTATCTTTGGCTTTTAGTCACAAAAACTTAAATTCCAATTTTTTTTATAAATACACCTGAAACATTAATTTTATTACCTTTAGTAATCATATATGACTGCTGATAAACTTCACCATTTTATACTCATCTTTAAATAATACTTACGAGCTTTTTTTCCTTTTATTTACATATTCTATATTTTTGTTTGTAACCATCTCAACAGCATCACAATCTCAATTTGATGAGGTAATCATTTTTTTACCGACATGTCGTCGAAAATTGGTGATTTCGAGGTCAAATTTTGAGCAGCTACAAAAAATTAACCAAAAGAACTTTTTTTATGCGGTTTTCACCATTGTGCTACTAAAATAAAGTACTTTTATGTCATTAGTAGTTATAGAAGATTTAGGCCCAAGAATCGGATTTAGCCCCAAAATGACCCCAAAAAGTGACCAACAGGGCCCGCATTTTGGTGTTGCCATGGCAAAAATGGACGTGGTTACCCAAATGTTTTTTCATGAAAATGTTCCGGATAAATTTTGTGTAAAGTCACAAAGTTTTGTGGGCAAAGCTTTTTCAGTTCCGAAGTTATAAAAAAAAAGCTACCAGGGGGGATGCTCCCGGGGGTGGAATAGGGTTAAAGCTAATCTCTTGAATGAAAGAAGATGCTGTTTTTATGGATGCGGTTCTTTAAGAATAATATGTTACAGTACCCTATCATTTTGATAAGTTACTATCTTTTGTGTATGTATTTTTTCTAGTAGAGCTCCTGATCATTTTTGCTCACAAATCTATACATGAAACAAAATGTCACTACTAAAATATTTTACTTGATATAAGAATTTAACCATCCAAAAGTATTGCTCTAGTTTTAAATCAAATAATGCCCTCAGGTTTTTGATTAAAAATTATACACACTGAAAATATCTGGGCTCTAAACATGGACTGAAAACATTGCTTTTTTTTTGTTAAAAAAAATATTTCAGGGCTTTAGAAACGGTATATTCTAGAAATAGCATGCATGAGTATTATTATTTAAATCAAGAAAATTTTGAGCAAATACAGTACCATTTACATAATTGATTTATTAATTAATAAGAACTATGCCTAGTTGTGTTTTAATTTTCAATTTTATCTAAACTACAAAGTTGAATTTATACATTATTTCAATATTCTTTACAACTATGATTTCAGTTTTCAGTCAATCAATTTTCAGTCGAAGTCTACATGCTAGACATGCTAAAGGACATTTGCTCAAGTAATTTGATATTTCGAGAAACTGCAATTGATGATATTATAAAAAATTTTGTTTGTGATAAAGAACAAATTACTTTATTGTATATAGTTGTCTTCATTAAATAAAAATCATGTTTTTTTGATTGACCGTATAATTTTACAAAATTTTGGAAAAAGTTTCTAACTATGCTTTTAACAAAGCAAATAAAGAGTCAAAAATAGCAACAAAATTGATAACAGAATGAATCAGCTTATTAATAACTTCATTACTTGAATGCATCTTCACATAAAATTCTTTGTTATGTTCTTTCTTTGTTCTTTGTGAAGATATTTTTAGCTTCCTGGGCTCTTGCTTCTCAAACCGTGCTACATTAACAGCACTCACGACAAATAAAAACAACGAATTATAAATATCCAAGCTTTATCGTTTTACGTTTTAACGCAGGAAAAGAGTGCCGACTAGGAGTGAAAATGGCTTAAAATCAGACAAACATTACATCCACGTTAAGCATGACACTCAACCAAAAAATCTAATTAATAGCATAAATGGAGAAAAAATAATTAACATGTCAATATAAGACGGGCTATCTAGGCTGGTCATACATTAATTACGTCTTTCTCAGCAGTTCATTGGAAACAACATTCCATTCAGGGGAATTGTATGCACTGAAAGTTAAAATCCACTGGAGCGAGGTACATTCACTAGTTTATAAGACCTAATCGGAAATGATCTCAAAATCATAGTTTTGTTTAATGCCGCGCTGGACATCCAGTTTTGGCTACAACGAGGATTGAATTTTCCAATCATTGTCTACAAATTAGTTTTCCTGCAGTTTTACCCCATGGAAGTGACAAGTGTAAGTGATAAAATATTCCTTGAAAAATGATAGATAGCTAGCTGGTTACCCTCTTAAACTTTGCCTCAACATCTGAAAACTCTGCTTATCAAGGCTTGATAGACTATGGTTGCCTGGTGCATGCATATCTATACTGAATTAATGAATATACTTCCAGTGTGAAGCAAAAGCTCGCTAATATATGCTTTTTCTTGTTGTTAATTGCTCATTGTCAAGTTTAAGCTACAGTCTTACTATTTACTTTCTGAAGCATCAATGTTCTGTATAGTCATTTACTATGCATTCAATATTAAAAACATAGAAACTGTCTTGAAGTGTATTTTAGTGGAAGTTTTGGATATTTGTGTGGGTTAAGCCTTTCCATATTTGGTGTAAGGTGGAAAGATGAGTTTGGAACGTAAGTTTGGATATTTGTATGAAAGGGGAAGATCAGATATCAATTCTATCCTGTAAGATTGGATATAAGGTCTGGACGATACGTTTGGGTATTGTGTGTGAGGTAAAAAGTTGGAACATTTTATCTATGAGGTAAATTTGGATATTCGGGAGCAAAAGGAGAAATGTAATTATTAAGCTTGAAGTGGAAATATTGGAATTTGTGTCAGAGTGGTGAGCCTAATCACAGACTGATTGGATAATAGTTTTTGGGGTGGAGAGAATAGATGTTGGATGGGCTAGATGGTGAAGTTGAGTATACTGTGTGAGGCGGAAAGATTGGATATTGTTTGTGAGATGGGAAGGTGGATTATCATGTGGGCATTAGCGGCTAGATATGAAATAGTTTCACATAATACTGCTCTTATTTTCCTGATATTATTTCTTTATTATTGTATTTCTCACCTTTTTGGAGTTTGTTGTTCCACAATCAATGATGCTGTCTGCTTCACAAATATTTCCCAATCAGCTTCTTGAATAACTTGATCAGCACTCAATGGGTATCTAATTATTCAAAAAACAATTAATATATTCCATAAAAATATTTGAAATATTTGAAATCACCCATGATCCAGTGATTAAAAAGTTCTGAAATTCCACTTGGTGTAGAGATCAAATGAAAACCAAGCCATTACATCAAATGCTAATGGTGCGATGTCATTTACGGGAAGAAGCAAATGTAATTAGGCAACAGGCAAAGGCATTAGGCAAAGTCAATAGGCAAAGGCACTAGGCAGAGGCATTAGGCAAAAGCGTTAGGCAAAGGCATTGGGCAAAGGCATTAGGCAATACATCAACCAATTAATAGTTGATGTAATGGCTTGGTTTTCATTTGATCTCTGCACCAAGTGGAATTTCGGAACTTTTTAATCGCAGGATCATGGTAATCTCAAATATTAATACGTTTTTTTGTATCTTTTAAAAAAATATTTTTTTATGGAATTTTAGCTGCTTTTTATGTCTTTATTTAAAGGCAAACTTATTTATCACAAAAATTAAAGCGGAGGTCAAGCTTACTTTTTATTATTTTGTTTTTCAATTTCTACTACAGGGACATTGTTTCTACTGCAAGAAATATAGATTCAAAAAATATGTTACTCCTAAAAAGGGGGAGATGATCAAGAAAGTTATCTACAGGAAAATATCATTTAAGAACATGCCCTATAGTAACATATTTGAGGAATGCTTCTATCACTTATCATACTAAAACAGCAGAAAAAACTTGAATTCATTCACTTTCACTTTCAATTTCAAAGATCTACATCATTATATATCTTTAAAACCTTACAAAAAGCTTTTAATGCAGAAATGTATGTGCAGCAGCTTGTCAGCTTGTTTCAGTTTACGCAAATGAGGAAAAGTAACCATACTACAATCTGCTGGCATGGTTTTATAATAAATGCAAGATTTTTGTAGACAGTAGTATTATAATAAACAAAGAAGTATAATCAGTATGTAATCAAAATGGAAACTTGTTATCGTCAAAGAATGGTAGTAGTTGATACAAAAATTACTACCTAAATTGTGAAAGATATTATAGAAAATTAGTGTGAAATTACAGATCTTAGAAAAGGTTCAATAGGTTTGGGATCCCCTCTTTCTTTGCAATAGGTTTGCATACACCAAACCAAATATCTTTCAAACAACGAATGATAATGAGTGTTGTTTATGATTTTGTTTGCGTATCTGCTTTGAGCAATGAAATGTCTTCCATTTTAAAATTTTAAAGTATGGGATCATCAGGCCTGTATTGCAGCTTCAAAAGTATTTGAATTATTAAATCTTAGGAAAATTTAAGTGTTGTAAATTGCTTAAAAAACTATCTAAGGTAGACTGGTGGCCAAACTGTTAAGCTCTAGCTACCTAAGCACGGTATGACTAAACTATCTAGGCTACATAATAACAAAACCGATGCATCAATTTTCTCAAAAAACAAGGAAAGAAAAAACTCTCGAAATTCAAATAATATGGTGGGTGGCTCGAATTCGGCCATTTGCCCTTATGCGGGTGTAATACGAACGGCAAAATCAACGAAGTTCACGGGATGACGGGACGAAGATTTCGAAAGAATAAAATAACCCAAAAGAGGCATTTATCTACTCAGAAATTAATTAATTAATCTGTTTGAGATTTCTAGCAAAGACTTACCCAAGAATGAATGGATGAAATTAAATTTTTAGCTTGCCTCATTTGACCCCCTCTGGATACGGCCCTGCACTTATTTGGACCAATGTCCAGGGCACATGCTTTGTTGTTTTCCCTGCAGCTAGAAACGGTCAAATGATAAATTTGGCAATCTGTGATTGTGATTGGTTAAAGTGATTTTATGACGCTAACCCGAAATCGAAATAATCGACTAAATAAATGCTTTGCAGGTTATGTGTCTAAATTATTTAAAAAAGCAAGTAGCTAAGAAGATTTATATAAACTGAGAAAAATCAGAACTTACCAGCTGCTTAAAAATTTGTAAGCAACATGGAAGAACAACGAAAAACTACACTTTTACAAGCTTAGAAAATTTCAATAAAAGCAATATAATTATGACCTATATTTAGGAGACATCAATATGGACCATTCATATAACTTTTTTTTTTTTCAAATTCGTAATATTTCGGCCCATATAGCGTGGGCCTTCATCAGACGAAGATACAAAAATTGGAT
>JANSTP010269826.1:0-10497 GCA_025330745.1 Cladonema radiatum | reverse complement strand
TAAATTTCAAACATCTTATCGCTTGTGGTGCCAATTTATACAGGAAAGACTTGAAAAAGTCTACAATATTTTGACCAAGATTGTATTTATAAGAGACAAAATGCTATTTTTAGAAATATTTTTAATTACAGTCTTTCTACGATTCTTTTTTAGATAACAATAAGTTCATTCCGAGGTACGCAGCAGCCTGAGTACTTATTCAAAAACTACCTCATATCCTTTATACTGCGTCGTGAACATGGCTCAAACATTAAACTGTTTTTGTCAACTAGCTCAGACAGCCAGTAAGCACTAACGTTCTTCATGGTAGTTAAATTCAATTGATTGAATTGAGACCAAAAGAGTGAAGATGGGAAGAACTCTGTCTGTCTTAAAGTCAAAGAAAACTGAGAATCAGGTTCAAAAGCGGAAAATTTGCTGCGCAGTGTGCTTCTTGTTTGTTTGTTTTTGTTTTTTTTTGACACACCCTACATTATAAATGTAATGTTAACCAGGAATTGATGAGAAAGTACGTCTTACATACAGAGAATCGTTATTGAATCAACTGGCTCTCTTACAAAAATACTTCCTATTTATGCTGCGTTTCCACTAGTACCGGATAGCTTCGGAGCGGAGAGGAAATCGTACCGGATAGGGTGTCTGTTTCCACTTAGCTATCGGAGCGTAGCGGAGTGGATTGATGTACTTGTTTATCGTTATGACTCTAATTTTTTGGTTGAGTGCTTTTATACACTGATTTATGCTGCGTTTCCACTTTGCTTTGGAGCGAACTAATTTACTCCGATTTATGCGGAAACACTCATCGGAGTGACTCCGATAGATAGATTTCATGGTAAACAACAATTAAAAATTACTCTCAAAAGACTTCATATGTTTTGAAAATATAATGCATTAACGATTAATTTGGTAATTATTTCTTTCAAAATTTTTAAATCAATGTATAAAAGCACTCAACCAAAAAATCAGAGTCATAACGATAAACAAGTACATCAATCCACTCCGCTACGCTCCGATAGCTAAGTGGAAACAGACACCCTATCCAGTATGATTTCCACTCCGCTCCGAAGCTATCCGGTACTAGTGGAAACGCAGCATTAGAATTTTTGAAAGAAGTAATTACCAAATTAATCGTTAATGCATTATATTTTCAAAATATATTAAACCATTTGAGAGTAATTTTTAATTGTTGTTTACTATGAAATCTATCTATCGGAGCCACTCCGATGAGTGTTTCCACTTGTATCGGAGTAAACTAGTTCGCTCCAAAGCTATCCGGTACAAGTGGAAACGCAGCATTAAATTAAACAAAATATCACTAATTACCGGCGCAGTGCACCTACGCTAATTATAAAGTCATTAGTGTATGACACGACAATAAACTACTGTGTTAATCAGTTTTGCAGAATTCGATTTTTGGATTTATTGCGGATTTCGGATACCAACATGTAATGAAAATACGTCATGAATATACCGAAACACGACGCTTTATAATCTTTATCATAAGCTGTTCTAGAGAAAGATAGTTACAAACTTAGACTTGTCTAAATTCGCTTACTAGTGGAATAAGTAGAGGCCGGCAGGTTTCCACTCATCTCTCTTTCCGTAAATCTATAACCTGCTACAAGGGACTAAAATCTAGATTTAGTCAAACTCAACTACCGCAATTGTTGTCCGTAATATTGAAATTCAAGTTTGAAATGCGTGTAAGCGATTTACTTTTCAGTTCTTTGCCCAGATGCAAGCCTGTTTAAATAATTATTTTAATAACAATCGTTATTTCGATGTTATTTCGTGGTCAGTGTTATTTCTTGATATTACGTTCTCACAATACATACACCACAGAGAAAAATCATGAAGTTGTTCATTTGCATGTTCTTCTTTGTATTCGTTGCTGGTAAGCTCGCTAAAATTCATATTAATGTTTGTCCTAAATAATATTCTTCCCCCACTGGAATGGTCGAGCTTTTGAATACTGGCGATTCTGCAAATTGTGTAATGTTACTCAATGGCTAGATGAGGTCCTACTCAGTGGGTTTCCTGCGCATTTTTGAATTTTCGGTGACATTGATATTCAAACCGGTGAATTGAATTTCCCATCCAGTAAATTTTCTATAATGAGGAGTCCCTACCCAGAGTATAATTAGCGACAAGGTTGGGCGAGCTCAAACAGATAATACACACTCTTTTTTATAAGCACCAAGGCTCTAGGGTCAGACCTCAGAAGAGTTGCTTATTTTTTTTTGGAATTTAAAACCTAAAAGTTACTAAGCAGTTGCTTAGCAAATATTTAGTAATACAAGGAAGACGTACACCAAGGTAATTCTTCCTAAAAATCGAAACGAAAGAGTGTTATGGAATGTGAACTTATGCTTTTTGACAAACAAAGCCCTACCAAAATGCTTTTCCAAAGTTACAAATTTTGCACAAAGAAAATTTTGAAAGTTGCTTCTTAGTGGAGGTAGAGCCCTTAAATTGCTTATTTTTGAACGTTTTTTGTACTTTGAGAGCTGGTCGTAACGTTACACTCTCTGAAGAAAAATCAGCAAGCGGAACTCAATTTGCGGCACGCTTGATATTTGCGCTTTAATGTAGTTAAGGGTAATACGTACATAAATCTCTTTATATTTTAGCGAAATCGATCGATATTGATGGCGAGCAGTTGGACCAGGTAAATATCCCATGATGCTTGTTAGTAATAAAGATTGCCAGTATTCTTTACTAAATGTTTATTTTTGGAAAATTCTTGCAAGGACGAGTTCCCGATTATTATTTTTAGACTAAAATAGCAAATACTTTAACCTTATCCAACATAGAGAGAGAGAAAGGGGAAGGGGGTGAAATATATCGCCCAAATAAAAATATTACACCACTCAACCACTGACCATAACAACCATTTGTAGTTTGTAAAGATATAACTTTCATACCCCAAATCCACGTGATAAGCTAATGATGTCATCGAATTCCCAAAATACCCTCATTTCCAATTTTCAAGGTTTTTCTTTGATGACACCGAAAAATTGGGCACATTATTCGAAATTTTGCTTCTCGGATCATAATTACTTGAAAGTCGGCTAAAATGGAGGATTCTTCGCGGGTAAATATTTATTGAAAAAAAATTTGTAATACAATATACTTGCAATAAGTGATACACCGGATAAGTAGGACGCCCGATATGTAGTACGCTTTTTACCGGGCCCTTGGAGCGAAAACTTCGGTTAAGTGGGAGAAAGGGAAATTTTTGTGTCATAAGTTTAAGAAATTTCAAACAAATTGTATGTATTTCAATTCCCAAAATAAATAAAGTAAGTAGAGTATTTAGATTATTGTCAAAACTTTACCCTGTTCAGGCCGGAGGGGGGGGGAGGCAATTTTGTTTTAATTACTTTTTGCGTAAAACAAGTTATGCTATGATACTTTATGACTTTTAATAAAATTTACTAATACATAGTTTGGGACAAAAATCATGCCCAATATGAGCTCATTGTTGCCATGGCAAACAGTTTTTCCGGCCTTGGTAGCGCGAATTTTGCCGATTTTTAGAAGGAAAATACATTTTTCTGTCATTTTTTTCAGTCTAAACCTTTCTAATTGTTATTCCTCTTATTCCTTCCAGACAGAAAAATCTTGAAAATGACCCGAAAACTGGTTTTTCGCTACCTTCCGGTAAAAAATGATGACGTCATCACTTTTTTGATAACGTCATCAGTATCAAAATTATGCAGAAGTGTGCAGAAAGGTTCGAAGTATTAGTGAGGCAAGTTTTATTGCCATAGGTATAGACTGGCACAAAAAGCCCGGCATGAATAGGGTTAAAATGCTGATACAAAAACGTATTGCAAATTTTGTCGTTTCTTACATTTTCAGGAAAAACTTTCGAAATAACTTTTGTTGACTGGGACATATTGACCCTTTTTTGTACATTTCCTACTTACAGGGAAATTGTGATAAGTAGTCCGCGCGCAAAGTGGTATGTTTTTTATCGGTCCCTTGAGTGTCCCACTTATCGCGACCATACTGTACAAAGACGCGCGTAATTTGACGTATTTTTCATAAGTCGTCGCAATATTACCAAAGAATGAGTTAAAACAATAAACAATGAGGACGTTATTACGCCGTCAATATAATTTCAATGGTCCATTTAACAATATTCAAACAAATTACGTCATAATAGCAAATATGAAACAATAATTTCTGAAAAGATTAAGAAATATCACCAGGAATGATAAAGAATGCTACACAATGTCCATTGAAGGTGCTATACTTAAGGACTGGGGCCGAGTTACAAATACTTTAGAGCTTCCCCCATATTGAATATGGTTTATTATATATAATGCGTGCTTATTTTTTAAAAGACCTTTATCGCTAGTTTCCTCTAAATACCTCTATCGGTATTTTTTCAGGACTTGATGAATGATGTATCCTATGACGTAACAAAATGTCAAAATAACGTGAGTCTTGGTTTTTATCAGTTTCGCTCATTCAATCTTCAACACGTTTCGAACGGGGGAAATTGCGAAAAAGCATAAATAAATTGGAATAGCTAGAGTATACGAAACTCAAAGAGCAGCTAGTGCATTACCCATTGTAACAATACCTGGTAGGAAAATCAACTTTTTGTGTACAAATTATATTTTCTTTTAGTGTGCAGCAGTGAGAAAAGCATGCGAAGTAGAAAAGCGATTCACTGGAGGAGAATACCAATGTTTCCTTGACTACAATTCTTGTATTTTTTCATGCTAGATATGTTAATATAATTCTATAAATGGAAGAAGTGTAATATATTTCCTACATCTGTTCTAATTACCGATTACATTATACACTGTAGGTAAAGCTTAGGAGATCTAAAGAGATTCAACAAAAATGAATACTGTTTCACTCCTAGTTTTACCAAATAAAAGCAAATACGTACGCAATAAGTTGCCAATCACGCTGCAAAAAAAGTCATACCCAGTCCATTCGCATTTGAACATTCTTTGTGTCGGGGAAAGGGCTTTACGTTCACTAAGGTTCACCCGTGGAATTTCTACTGAGTGAAACTGTGCTACATTATTTCGTATAAACGTCAAAATCTTCATTCGATAGTTTCCAAGTTTCAGATCACCTTCTTGAAATAGCAACAAGAAGGGTTCAGCTCATGGTATCGTCAGACGTGAGCATGCGCACTATTCAACAAACTTTTAATATGAAAGCTGATCTGCTTTTCACATCCGGTATTTCCGTCTCACAATTTGAAGGCGGGAGGGAAGAAAAGTATCACCCGATGGAACTAACTAACAAATCATCTGCTATCACGTAGAACCACGTCTCTTGAACATATCTTTAAGTTTCTGAGGTTTCTTCTTCTTCAAATGTATTCTGTAGCATATATCGTTCACGATATCCACCACCTGTTGCACCTCGTTCGCTACAGATACTTCAAAGTATTCCGCCCCAATAGTTGCCGCCCACCGAGCGCCTTCCATTGGCGTAACTTCGCGTTTCTGCACGAGATCAATCTGATTAGCAATGAGTATTTTGATTGGTTCTTGTCTGTTGAGAACATTGATTTTTTTCATGAAGCTCTCGATAGCCAGTAAGCTGCGTCGTGACGTCACGGAGTAAACAAGTATAAAAGCTTCCATCGACTGGTACAGTTCATTGTTCTATTCAAAACAATAATTTCTTTTACAAATACGAAGGGCGGACTATATGTTCAAACAAATAAATTCTTAATAGGATTGCAGAGGATGGGGGCGGGACATAAGAGACATTAACAGCATCAACAAGACGTATACACTTCACTCTGCAGTGTGAGGTCTAGCTCGTATATAGTATCAGTTGGTGACGTCATAATGAAAGGCAACTGACGTATCACAACCCAGGCATAAAGCAAATCTAGATTTTTTGTACTGAAGTATTGAAGCTTGGTTTCAAAACTCGTCTCTACATCCTTTCATGACTAAATAGGTTTTCAATTTTGCAGATATTGTGCTTGCTAGCGGAAGGATGAAATATGGATCATGTTACGGGGGATGTGTTACGCACTTTCTTTACTTACATCACAAATATCGTTTCAAGCTGTTTGTGTTTTATAACAAACTTCTAAAATAATTTTCATCAGGTGTTACATACCAAACAAATCATTAACTCTTTCTTGTTACATATTCATCACATGTTAGATTTGGTATCGACTTACTAAAGGTCGTTTGGTCTTACCTACGGATGTTTGGCAGTAGTTTAGTAAAAGGTCTGTTAAATATGGGTGGGAGGATTTTTCAAGCTACCCGTTCAAACGAATGATCTACGAGCAAACTGGCCTGAAAGTTGATCCGATAAATGTTCACATCAAATTACTCACTATACCGATTGACAAATAATTGATAATTTCTAAGAAGTTAAAGAGAAATTGACGTGATCAATTAAAACTAATCTTCTTCATTGATTGCTACTATAGGAATGCTCAGTGGGAGAAAGAATCATGTCTATCTGTACGCCATACTGCCATCGAAATAACGCCAATACATTTGTGGGATAACAAAGGCGGAGCCAAAATAAAAGTGACGTGCAAACCGCAAGTCAAGTGTTTGTAAAAATTCTGAAGGGTTTTGTTGATGCATGGGATATTCAAAAAACATTAGTGTTTTCTTTCTTGAGTACAAAATTTAACTCTCAAAAGGATTTTTCTCCGGCAGTATTTTTAAGATTAAGTTAATTTGTTTTTTATTAATGGTATAAGATACAAAGAGTTAACCCAACAATTTTCTATTAAAATTCTTGGATAGTAAGTACAAATGCGAGATCGCAAAACTTTACCTTTCCATCGGAATCAATAATAACAGTTTCAAAATTACGCCCATCTTTTACGCCCTTGTAACGGTACACTGTTTCACTGCATGGCGCATACTCCGGAAGAAATCTTCGAGTGAGACAACGAACTATCAACGCTGAAGAAGAAAGCAAGAGTCTCTTAGTCTGGGAAAAATATTTAAAGAGTATAAGTGCAAAGACTAGCCTAGTTTGATAACAATAACAATTTGTCGCATCAAGATAAAAGTAAAAAATAATTCTCTACAGAAAGCCACATCTCACTTTTATCTAGAAATAAAGTCTAAGATATTGTTATCAGGCGAAAAACCAGGCGACACTTGATACTTTGCATCTCTTCTAGATCAATGCAAAATGGCGAATCTTCATTTATTGACAATCAATATTTAAATTGAAGTTTATCATATGAAAAGGCTTCTAATAAAATGACGTGCAAACCTGTTTTCCCCACTCCATGAGTACCGAGTACTGCGACCTTTCCGTTTCTGTCGTCTTGTAGTTCGTACACCATCATGTCAGTCTGTTTATTTGACAAGTCTTAACGCAAATATATACGCATGAAACTTGAAACGGTATGAGAAAGACTTGCGGTTTTAAGTGTTATAAAACGTCTATATTAACTCCACTGACGTCTACTTGCTAGTCAGTAATCATATGAAACGTTCAAATTGGCTTTGAGAGGACGAGTATCGATATCAATTTGTTAAACATGTAGATGACATCATCACACTAATACCAAAATGATCGCTTCAAGACCGTAATCAAATTAATATGAAAATCTATGAAGCGATATCACATGACGCATTCTTTTGATCAGAGTTGATTAGCGATCCAACTGTACCGGAGAAACGGAGACAAGACAATCAAGCAAGTTGATAGAAATCTTTATTAAAATGACTCACTCTAAGCCTTTTGTAACAAACGTTTTCTTAAGATCACCCGGTTAGAACGGCAGGAGGGCACTCCAACAAATAAAAGACTGATTTGTAAGACACGTATCACACGTATTGCTCTCGAAAAGGCGTCTGCTTAGACTTCAAACTACAGTAGTCGCTTTTGTTTTTTATTAAGTACGTTCCCCAAACTTGTCGAGTTACGCCTTGTGAGACATCCAATTCCCCCCATTTTGCCGAAACAACGAATATTTCCTCTTGTGGCTCAAGGGAACGAACAATATTCAAACTAAGGATAAGAACACTATTAAATTTCAGTAAATAAATTATTGAATATATTATTTGAATGCTATCATCCCATCATCACACCATATAAAACTATATACATATAAATAGAATACATCTCTATCATACAAAATAATCAGTGAGCAAACCATAAGCAGGTCTCTCATTTTATTTCCATTGTCGATGCCTTTTGTAAGATGTCACAAAGTTGTTTATGTTTCGACCAATGTTTCACCTGACAGGGTCTGTAAAATCAAATAATACTGAGCGCATCTTAAATTCAAACAGTGCTCGGAAATACTAATTATTTTTCGAAAGAAGAAAAGGAAAAGAATCACACATTGAAAAGGAAACACTGTACCTGGAACAATACCATTCATTTCTACATCGCGAACAACGCTGCATAGCCTCTGTTCCACACAAAACACATATTGGAGGTTCGTCTAGTAATTGCTCCAATGCATCTAAATTGTAAGTTGTCGCTAACCTAAAAGTTTTGAGGCAAAAATGAACGAAAATTTTCCGACCAACTAAAATACGTGATGAATTTAAACGAAAATGTTGTTTAGTCATACATTTTTGCTTGATCTCTCAATTGTTCATCAGTGGGCGAAAAATATTTTTTGAGTTGAAAGTCAGCCATTTTCTCCCATTGTCCATCATATTCTTTCATGATCGAAGAATAGATGATTGGCACCTAAATGAATGACGTCATCATAAATAGTGTTGAAGGTAGAAGCATTATCCCCCTACCTCTCAAGATCATCTCTGAAAAATGTTATCAAAAGTTTAAGTTAAAACACGTAAATCGTACCTGTTCGATCAACAATTCTTGTTTATATGGCGGGGCCTCGCTTACTGATAAGTACTCAAGAAAACGTTGCAAATCTTGTAAGTGTGGAAGTTGCTCCAATAGAACTTCGTTCAAATATTTCCGTAACTAAATATCGTAAAGTATCTCATATAATTATAACATGCATAATAAGTACCTCAATGACATCACCATTCAAACTCAACAAAAGCATGATGGACGTAGGATCAAAAGCATACAAATTCTTACCTTGAGTAAGTGTGATTTTCTGTGTGATGTGAAATCATATTTTCGTTGAGTTTCACTGCTCAACAACAGTTGATACAACGCTAACCAAACCTAACAACAAGAGACAAATATGAAAACCACAACTTGGAAACAAACAATAAGACTACAGTGCACAACCATACCTGGCCTTCGATTTTCGAAATAAGTTGCGTTTCGTTGGGAGGTATTTCTTTCCATTTGCTACCGTCAAAACATTCTCGAACACCTAAAATATATTGTTCAGAGGATATAATGAATTCCAACGAACCTGGGAGGGCGAGAGAAACTCAAAGTGACCAGTCTTATGCTAACCCTATTTTTTCCGGGAATTTCGACAGTTCAGTCACCATCTGCTAACTCAGAATTTAATAAAGCTTTGTACATCGTCAGAACTCAGAATAACTCTTCTGAAGCATATTGAAACTCTTTTTGAATGGTGATGCCATGGTGACGTCATTACTTTCTTCAACAGGCGGGTCACGGAAATTGACCGAAATTATTTTGAATTTTGAAGGGCTGCTTCTCAAGAACCACAAAACCTTTATTTATGCGATTTTCACAAAACGTCTTCGAATTCAAAGTGCTTTTATATACATTTCTAGCCACCGACCGAAAAGCACTTTGTCATCAAATTGTGGCGGTAATAGCCAAATCCCCCGCCGCATTAGAAAGAGGCTGTTCGGCTGTCTAAACCAAACCACATAGTTTTTAACTGCGGGGATGCGGTCAGTAAATTTCAAATTTAAAAACAAAGCGAGGACCAATGGTTTTTTATATTTTTAGAATATTGAAAATTGGTTAAAATTTCTTTAAATTTACTACAGGTTCATAATTGTTTTAAAGAACATCAAAACTCAATGAAACTGATTTTTAGCATAAATTTCCAAGAAAATAATACTTTCAACATGGTGGTCTGGTCTAGCCAGGTGAACTATATTGAAAGGTTAAATATCATGGAAATACCACGGTAAACATACATGTATGTGAAGAATATCAGCGTCCTAATAGAATGAAAACGTAAACAAAACCTTCGGTCCGATTCTATGGTATTTCACATTGTATTTTAAAAGAAATCTGTTATGTTTAAGAACATTACATGAAGTCAAATGACATTCATATCAAAAAAAATGTCCATCTGGAAATTTCACCACGATAAGAAATGATGTCTGAAATTTATTTTTCTAATACGTCCTAAAGTTTTTTAGGCCTAAATCTTATCGAACAAGCCCGATTTTTTCTCTATATATTTATTAATATTACAAATTACAACACAAAATGCTCGATTATTCAGCGAAAAAAGATTTTGCCATGAGGAGCTTAACCATTAAGTAGTGGGCGTGGTTGGGGTTAGTAAGTGCTTTGACATGTAATACTATATAACCTTCTCTTTCGGTCTCCGCACATCTGTTCTCAGGGAAATTATCTTCTTGATTTAAA
>JANSTP010269815.1:0-10499 GCA_025330745.1 Cladonema radiatum | reverse complement strand
TTAGCTGTGCGATTTTAAAAATGTTTGTCTTGTAAACATCTAATACATTTAGAGAAATCATCAAAGGTCTTGAGTGGCCTAATTTGTCTTCATTCATCATAATGCGGCAGGCATGCTTTATAGTGCTATTTATCTTTTTTAATTTCCTTTGACATGTACTTCCCCAGATTGCATTTCCATAGTTAAGATATGAGTTTATAAAGGCAAAGTAAAGGTTACACATAGAGCTGGTATTCAAAATACAACGTGTTATATACAAGATCTCTAAATTTTTTGATATTTTACATTCAACATGCTTGATGTGGTCATCCCATTTTAAACACTCATGAATCCTTAGACCAAGAAATTTCGTTTTTTCGACTCTGCTTATTTCTTGACTATCTAATATGACATCATAAACGCAATGAATTTTTTTAAAAAAAATTAAACTGATAGCAAGACAAGTCCCCCTACTTTGTTTAACCAAACTTGACACAAATATGGTCCATATCACTCTAAATCTTTTTGTTAAATTTGTAGGTTCTGTGACCATGGCAACATTCTGTAGCATCATAAATATGTTAATTTTAAAAACTTCAATTGCGAAACCAAGTATAAGGGACAAGACTTAGCCTAGACTAAATAAACTGCATAAACATAGACACAGGGCCTAATCATGATGAAATACGGGGACATGGTTTTGAACTTGTTGAATTAATTTCTATTTGATGACGTCTATGTCAATAATAACATTATGAAATAAGAGTAGAGAAAAATCTTAACAGGACAATATCAACTTAGGATTTTTGGCGTGATGATATCGCAGCAGGTTTGCATATTTCTTTTATCTTGCTAACGTTCTTTCTGCACCGAATTCTAATCATATTTCCATCTTACAAGGTTGCTTTAAAGAACTTTATTATAATTTTTTATGTGTTTTTTAAACATTTCTGTCAACTAATTTATTTCAAGTAGATATCTTATGCAATAATTTCCAGAAATGACAATTTTTATTGTTGCTTTGGGGACATCTTTTTGGGGACCCAGAACATTTGAACGCTATAATTTTTTTCTGGATTCAACTTTAAAAAATTTTTTTTTTGAATATTTTGACCCTTTTTTACCCCGATATAAAAATTGCTCATAAAAATGCTAAAACATTTTAAAATCAGTATTGTTCATAAATCTTTTACTTATCTTTTCATCTTTTAAAGTAACAGATAGTGCACTTGCTTTGACTGCATTAATAGGCCTGAACAAAAACAACTTGCGATGCTAGCAAGTAAAAACGTATTGGCAAGAGTTGGGTCCAATGGGGATTCCATTGTTGCACCATTGATTTGCTCATATTTTCGATTGAATATGAAGAAAAATTTGTTAGTTGCTAGATCTGGTTAGTGATACCACCATTTTTACTTTAGCAATATGCAAGTTCCTTTGAGATTTTATATTTTTTGCTGTTATTTAACATTTTGACGATAATATGCTTCAGGAAGGGAACAAAGGCGTACCATGTAGTTTTTTTGATTGGCTGAATTGTAGACTTACTGAAAATATTGATAATATCTCTACATGTAAACTCATTCCTGTTTGAATGAAATTTTGGATTTTCGTTTGTGTTGAGTGGGTATCCTAAGAAGAAGAAAGAAAAAAGATGAGAAAATACTAAGATTTAAAAAAATTTTTCATGAATTTTAGTTTTAATCTTTACTAGGTTCTAAGAAACAATGTTTATATAGTTTTAGTAGTATAACTTTTATTTCGCATTTGAAGCTGGTATTTACCTCTATAAATAAAAGCCACGGTATGAGAATGGAATCTGTCTAAGAAGGACAATTTTGTTGGTTCCACATGTGTCTGCCTTACACAGGTTTGACTTCATATTGAGCTGAATGGAAATTTAAAATGCATGTTAAAAATATTTTTTATTTGTTGTGTTGAGTTCACATGTTTGATTTCATTCATTAGAAAAGCTTTGTTATTGGTTACATATAAAATCAATATTTTGTGTTATATTACTAAATTGATATATGCTAATTAGTTAGGCTACACATGAATTTTGTTTATGCTTCCATTCGGAAATTTATTCATTTTTGAGTTAGGCTTGAAAATACTATTTAACTGTCATTTTAATATTTTTTTAACAGTCATTCAACATATATTCATTTAATTGCAAGTTATTATGTTATACTAGGTTGCTAAGTTGTGACATGAAATTTATGTTAATGTGTTTTTCTATAAAAGAATTATCCAGGAAGTATCATTAATATGTAATTTATTTAATTGTGTTTTAATGCTTTCATCTTTGTTTTTTTGCATTTTTATTCTTCTAGCATATTTCTTGTTTACCATCTGTGGGGAGTTCTCACCTTTGTCTATTGATTTGTATTTTGCGTTCAGTCTGAGTTTGCATCTTTGCATATTTTTTGTGGCTTTGCTTATTCCATCAGCTTAATATTCTTTGACAGGCATGCTTTGTCATTCTTTTGCTTGACCTTGTTTTATGTTTTGTTAACTTATATAAATTATGTAAAAGTTTATTTTGAGATTCAACTATAAAGAATTGTGAAGTTCTTCAACACTCATATTTTCCTATGCTGTCTTTATTTTCTAGTCCAGCACAAGCATCAGATATACTTTTGTTTGTCTGCTCTATTTTGCCAGATTAATTTTAATAAAATATCAATTCAAGAAGAAAAGAAGAAGAAAAAAAGAAAGAATAATAGGACTTTCTCAAGTTGAATTAACAAAAAAGGTCATTCTTCTCGGGTAGATATTTCCTTAATGTATGTTTTAATTCAGTTAAAGAAAAGAAACTCTTGGAATTATTTACATTCCTTAATAATTATTTTTATCAAATATGATTTAACTGATTTAGTAGGACTGATTTATATCATTCAAAGAAGCTTTCTTCTTTAAAGTTTTTGAACTAGTTCTTTTTTTGCTGCATTATGTTTTTTTTGCATTACAACAAGTATTGCGTTTTCTTCTTTTGTTTGTATTTAAGATAAATTTGTGTTAAAATTAAATTTAAAAAAAAACATTTATTAAGGCAGGTGTATTCTTTAATTAAATTTATCTAGCTTTGGTGAAAGAAGTTTAGAATTATTGCAGTAATTTGCCATAAGATACTGTTGTATTTAAACAATATTTGTATAATATAGTGACATATTTTAATAATAGAGCATATTTTTTGACTTCTTCTTTTTCGTAGCATGATCCCTCTGAATCTAATACTCTAGAGGTCAGCAATATCCTTAAATAAGATTATTAGAGGGTAATTTATGTTCGCAATCAAGTCGAAGTACTCCAGCAGGAAAATCAATTATTTGAATGCCTGCTTTATGTATTTATACTAATTTATTATGTTTCTTATGTTTTCCAGCAAGAATATTTTGATTTTCCTATCACAGACGAATAAATCTAATAGATTTTTTTATCAGTTAATTAGTTTAGAGGATAATTTAGTGGCATGCCATTTTTTTGCGTAATTGTTGTCTTTTCATAGACATATTATAAATAGACTCAGATAGAAATGGAATTCTGAAAATGGCGATGAGTTCTAAGTTTTCTTACAAAACTATTTGGTGATTATTTGTTGGTTATTTATAGTTTTCAGGTAAGGAGTTTTGCCCATTTTATTCATTACTTATTTAAAAAGGAATTTGGTTATCGGTTAAGTTAAGTAAGTTTTATTTTGTCGCTATAAAAAAGTTATAATTTACAATTAAATTATATCTATAACGTAAAATATTTAACTAAGAATCTAGAAAATTAAAATTACAGAGAAAGTAAAAGTAAACTTAGGAAAAAGTAAATAAAAAGTAGACATAGTAATTAATGATCACAAACGTATTTTAAATAGTGATTAAAGCCGCATTGGTGACAGGGATGACACAAAACAAGTTGCAAAGATCTGATTGTCATTTTGGTCCCTGGGAAGATGCATAGAAAGCAAACAAATAAACAAGCAAAAAATAAAGATAATCTTTATAAAAATTTTATAAGAATATTTACAAAAATTTATTTTCCGCTCATTCTTTTTTGAAGTATCTTATGTTTGGCTCTTTATACTAATTTTGCTGGGCCCATTATCTATTAACACAGTTGGAGATATCCCATAGTAACCTGTTGACCTGATTTATCTTAATTATAGTCTAAGTTTCATTCACATTGAAATCTCCTATAACAACCACGTCTGTAAGTTAACTGATACATGCTCCCAAAATCGGTTTTTTCTATTATTTTTAACCTGTATGAGAAGACCACCTGTCTAAAAAGACCACTTTTTCTTGATCCCTAGAGTATTGACATGAAACATGTTTCACCAAGTAATGTCTTGATGAATGATCACCCCACATGATAAGAATTGTTAAATAAGTAAAGTAAAATTGCTCAAATTGCTAAAAGTAGTAAAGAAAGTTTTACATGTAGAATTTTATAGAATTTTTCCTTCAAAACATTATTATTATGACCCCCCCCCCGCCCATAGATTTGAAATTAGACAGCAAGACACGCCCCCCTCTTTTAATTATCAACTCTGAAAATTAGGCTTTTTTGCAAACTTTCTTTTGGAACAAGCATTTCTAAAAGCCATTAAGTTCGAATGTTTTGGTTCAAATCTTGGTTCAAAGAAGAATTATTATATTCCATGATCACGAAGGTTACTACGCTGTTTAGCCAGAGGTAAACATGTATCATTAAATCCCATTGTCATAAAAGTGAAAAAAGAAATATTAGCCCCTTCATTTTATTTTTATTCCCTTCCCAATTCTAAACAAGTTGTTGAATTCTGCTATAACTATGGCATGTCTTCAGTTGTGCATTGACCCTGAGTTTAAATATCATTCCTAGAACGTCAGACACTGAAAGATCTTTTAGATCTTATATTAGTGTGCAAAAAAACTGGGACAACATTATAATATTTACTTTAGAAAATTTGCCAATAAAACTGCATGGCAAGTTACTTGTCCACAGCATGGGAAAATGGAAATCCTTTTAAAATGACAAATTACCTCCTCATAATCCAGGTTTTTCTTGATTTAGGAAGATCTAGTAGATTTGGGAAAATCATGGATGACTTACCTGTTTTATAAGATACGAGAGAGGTCTAAGCTAGATCTTTTTGTCTTTTTTCAGTAGCTTCAGGGCATAGTTTTTGAGAAAGTGAGAACTTTTCAAATTATGTTTAGAAAGAAGTTTAATCATTCCTTATTTTAAAAGAGAGTCCTCTTCAGTTCCAAAAATAAATTAAAATATCAGCAATCTTACTTTGTGCATCAAATGACAACATAGGTGGTCATCAGCAGTTTTACTAAAAATTGCAATAACAAGTTCACTTGTCACTGCGAGTTTTGAGATACTTTCGTAAAATACGCTTGGCAGTGAATGTGTTAAGATCATTATTTTTATTACTCACCCCTCCTCTTATAATTAAGAACCAGAGAGTAGTGCAAGACAATTTAAAGTTTAATTTAATTTAGTGTCTATCAAGATTTAATACCAGTAAACCAAGGAAAATTTTTGGGTAGCCAAGAGCAATTTGGGGTCTTCTAAACTTACTGGAAAACTACAAGGTTGACATTTTGAATACCCTTTAAAGACCTCATTTTGAACTTGCTCTGCACGACTTGCTTCCCGTTTATTCATTATCCGAAGGTCAGTTTCAGCAATTATTACATGATTCAGTTTTACATGATTTCAATGGTATAATCTTATTTAGGATATGCATGGTTTATTGAATCACATAACAAAAGTTATTGATGAATCAAACTTGTCATGGGTGGATATTGCAATGCAAATTTGTATAGACACAGAACTCATTGACACAAGAAAGGGTAAACCAAATACAACTGAAGAATTTTTGTCATCAATAAAACTGATGTAGAAAATCTTCACAAAGTTAAGTGTTGTTCTTTTTAAAGTTTCAGATGATGGAGCAGATTTACACTTGCAAAAATGATTAGCATAATTTAGCAAAAGACTTTGCCTGTCCTTTCATCTTTTTGTTTCTGAAGGTGTTTATTCAAACGTTTCTATTGTCATATAAAAGTTATAAGATTGATTCACAATTTCTCATTTTTTGGCCTATATTTTTCAGTTATCTGTATATTTCAATTCATTACCTTCAAATTATATAGATTTAATGATTCTGTGTGATTAAAGTGAAATGCTTTTGAAAGGCATCCCAGGGATATCCAATATCTTGTCCCTCACATAGGCAGGTGATTTTAGGCAAGTTCGATCATATTGATAAGTATGTTTTGGGAAACAGATTTGCTTGCCCCTAACAACAGCTAATTTTTAAAGAGTGGAGGTTAGACTTTTCCTTATTTTTTTTCTTTTTGTAATGGTAGAGATTATTGCAAATCATTGATTGTGAAAGTGAAACTTATGAACATTGCAATGGTGTGGTTTTTATAGAATATAAATTGTGCATTAATTTGACTGCCTGTTCTGAAAAATCATAAATGAGATTATGTTAATTATGAAATTCAGCCTCCTATCAATTTATTAGGTAAGGTTTGTAAAGTATGAAATCATATTAATGGCTTCAGTAATTCTGTCTTTCAGAAAATAATACTTGTCTTTTCAATTGTGAATGGTTTTCTATATTCTATAATATTAGTAGCCTTGCAGCTACAACATCTGTACACTCAGTAAAAATGAACTGCAGTTATAGTACGAGAGATTACATTTTACATATGCTAGACTGAATTTTGTATTATTCATTCTGTCGTGCTTCAAATTTTTCAAATTAGTTAAGAAGCAATAGCAATGTAATATGCTCTTTTAACATCATCTTCATATATTCTTTGCAGTTATCAAAAAATAGCAGGCTGACTTACCGAAATAAGACTACTCAACTTAAATGAATCATTTATAAAGCAATTTCAAGCAAACTTTTAAACTTTGAAAGCAAACTTAAATTGGATAACCACTGAAAGTGTATACTGATGATCAATATACACTTGATCATCAGTATATTCAATCTGATGACATAAACAAAGAGAAGAGAAGAATTGCTGTATGTGTTGAATCAGGTCAGTTTTTATGTGATGATCATCAAATATAAAAGCAGCCAATATTTTACATAGTGAGTTACAATCAAAATATATTACTCAAATTAATGTTGTTCTTGACAGCAACAATGAATCTAAGGAATTTTGTAAATCATGCCAAAAAAATGGACTTCTTATTGAGGAGAATGTTTTTACTGATAGTTACAACTTCCAAAAATGGTATGAAGGTATTATTAAAGTTGTTTCTAAAGGTCCTTTACTATTTAACTGGCCTATGGTACAACTTTGTAATTGGTAATGCAATTCAACAGTAGGAATTATATAACTGTCCCAACTTACATTCATGTTTTTAGAGAGGTAGAGTGGCAGTGTTTTCAGTGATGCTAAATCTGTCTTTTTGTATGGCAAAGGAAAGTCTAATATTATCAGAAACTAAAGCATGTTATGTTTTAACAATGCTAGTTAAATCTTTTCTTGTTCCCCCAACATAGCTGAAGTCATTAGTCTTATTGTGTGGTATTGTGTGGAACTTATATGAAGTTTGATACCTAAACAATGATTTTTCACTACCTTTAGAAGTGTCTAATATCAGGCCATTCTTTATTTCTCACTAAAATTGAGTATATGCTAAATGTGTAAGATAACAGAGGTTGAGCATCAGCTCTTCAGCACTGGCAAAAGTGGCAGTTATTTACATGGTACCAGTTTTTTGTTTGTTGCTCTTTATTTTCATGAAGCTTTAGGTAAAAGGAACTTTGGATGAAAGTTAATGAATAACAAAAATTGTACAACCCTATTGTACTATGAAAACACAGCTATAACTTGTATAATTTATACAAGTGTGTATTGTACTGTTACACAGAGATATAATAATATAGAGTGCCGCTGGTCAGTAATATATGTAGCCTCTTTTTAGCCTCCGTCACATCCGCACTGAGGACCATTTTTATATAACGTCAACACCCGTGAGAAAATAAACCAGACAGCAGACCACTGGTCCTTAGAATATTTGTGTTTTAAAAATATTTTTAATATCAACCACTTCTCGATAAACCGCCTTGAGAAACTTAACAGCGAGTTTTTTTCGTAAGAATATTGTTTTTGTTTTCATGGAAGCTCTTCGATTTCAAATTTTTTGTTTACAATAAATTCGAATGTCTGTTTGCCATGAACAATAGAATGTCTTCATTTTGTTGACGTTATTAGTGAGTGTAGTTAGTGGTCCTCAATAATCGAGATTTAGTAATTGAGACAAGCATTTTTTCGCGTCAAAATAAAACTGGCAAAAGATTCGGGGCCAGTACTATATATATCTCTGTGTACTGTTATAGCAGTATAGATTCAATACTTGTCAAAACATATCACTTCTCAAATTTGTTATGAAAAAATATTGTCAAACTGATTATTCAAAAACCATTACCACCTTTTCATGGCATTATCGTAGTCATACCCAATCCTTGGATTCCAAATAAATTATTATATAAAGAAGTATGTTTTATTTAGTCAGTCAGGGAAAGCAGCTGTGTAACAGCTTAAAGCTATAACCTGATTTGAGAGAAAGTGAATGTATAATTGCAGTTGCTGACAGCATTGTCAATGTGGTAAACACCAGTGTAATTACACAACCATATATATTCAAAATCATTACCCGGAGCAAAGATATAGGTGATGCCCAGTAGACAACAGGCAACAGGTTTGAAGCCCAGATTACATAGTCTTAAGGTTATCAGTTGAATTTGCTGTAAACTACCTGTAGAGCTGCACCACACTATACCTTCCGCATTTATGTAACTCAATATTTAATTGCCCAGGAGTTTTGAAATATATTAACATGTGTTTGATATTGCATTGATTGTGTTATTTTTTAACACCATACTAATGTTTGTTTGGTTTTTCAGAAATATAGAAATGAATGAAATAATTTTCCTTGGATTGATAGAGAACAAATAAATATGCACTTGCATGAGGTAAAGCATTTTTCCAAAGGTGAATACGTTGTTATTGTAAACCAATACAAAAGCAATATTGAGTGCACTACTAATTTTAATGTCACTGTGAAACATACAAAAACAAAAGAAAAAGTAGGATCAGTTGATGCAGTTGTTATTGACAAGTCATGTAAATATAATTTTTTTAATTGTGCATTTCAACACTCAAAGAAGTTTTGTTGCTTGGCGTTTGACATATTTCACCAAAATGGAACATTACGTCACTACAAATGGCAAAAGATTACTGATAAAGAGCGTTACGAAGCAAACAAAGGTGGTATATTGTTTTTTGGAAAAGTTTTTATTGACAAAAATCATAGAGGAAATGATCTGGGGTTTTTCTCTTGCAACAGGATTTTATGTTGTGCACAGAAGATGTTTTCTGTTGGTGTTGTTAGACCTGAATATAAAAACTTTGTTACAATTGATCAACGCCACTTAGTTAGAAAGATTTTTTGGAGACTTGGGTTTAAATCATTAGATGATGGTGGTGATTTTCCATTCAAAGATTATTGGTATCTCTTACCAAAAAATATGAAGTCGGAAGGGAGGAATGTTGATATTTCCTGGAATTTACCAGTGGTTATTGAGTATGATGATGCTATATTTATGTTCTTCAAGTCATTGTATCCTGATACGTCTGATGAGGAAAGCAATGATGATGATGATCATAGGGAAAACCAAGGTGACAATGATCAGAAAAGTACTGCCAAGAAAAATGATGATGTTTTCAAAGCTTTGCAAAGGTATATTTTTTTAAGGTTTTAGAAAAGTTGTTATTATCCTCAAAAGTAAATGAGCCCTCTGGCTTTTCTTGTCGGAACAAGCGAAACACTATTTTGTATTAAAGATTTTTGAATTATACCAGGTAACACAGTTTGTTTTTCATTTGTTTTTCATTATAGCCAGTAGCCGTTTCATTTAATACCATAACAATACACATAATAGTGCCTGTTAGAACCACTTCCAGGCTTTTTCAGGTGGGTACAAATATTTTAAAAGATCAACCCAGTTCTGAATTTAATTGTAAAGGTAATTTTATTGATGCAATTTTAAGACTCCAGCCCATAAATGTTCAAAAAAAGTTACCTTCGAATTTTCGTTTTTGTATATTTTGATTCCTAGTTTGATATTGGGGATGATAAGTTCGATTTTTTACTTTAGGTATCTTGATGACCCTTCCATAAAGATTAGTCGTGAAGAATTATTACATTATGCTGCAAGAATAAGTTATCATGGTATTATAGACTGTTTGATTCAACGTTTGAATGTCGATGTAAACTGTCACGACAAGTATGGCAATACTATTCTTCACAAATGTTTTATCTTTAGTTTCATTCAACTTTTAGAATACAATAACATAAATATCTATATGCGAAATCAGGCAGATAAATATCCGTACGATAATGCAGTTGAATACAGTATAATACAATACCGAAAACAGTATATTTCTTATGGCACTAACAGGACAAATTTTGAGACTATTAAATGTGGCGTTCCACAAGGGTCC
>JANSTP010269814.1:0-19848 GCA_025330745.1 Cladonema radiatum | reverse complement strand
AAAAAGACAAAAAATAAAGATAACTCATTAGATCACAAATGTAAACAAACAAAAAGATGATGAAGATTGTAATTTATTCTAAGGAACTAAAATTATTCCTACTTCGAGATAGCCGAGTTTGAGATAGCGCAACAGATTTCTGTTAGCGAGATCCTAAATGCTGAGGTGACCAAACTTTTTTTTCAACATAGCGGGACTGCACTGTATTGAAAAAAAGTTTCAGTGGGAATGTAGCTACTTTTAATTCTAAAACCAAAGATAAGACCAATTGTTTACTTTTGGAAATAAAAATCAAACGGCATAAACTAAAGCGTACTTTAAAACCATGTCAACTAATAGCGTATCACGAAAATGCTTTGAATGTTTAGAATTAATAGTATTGCATGAACCTTTTATTTGCATGGACTTCCTTAGCAGACCTACGCAACTCTAAGGAGTGTATTATTTGCACCTATTGCTGTTGCAGCATGATTGCAGAAAATGTTACAAAAACTTGATAGCAAGACCAATACTTTGCGTTTCGTGACCAAACTTAGTAGAGACAATCTAAAACATGTGTCAGACATTCCAGAACCTTGGTTTATTGGTGAGAGATCGCGCAAGGATCTGGGACTGCGCTAGCAGGCCAATACGACGCTTCAGCGTCGTGCGACGCTGCTTCGCAGCTAGTAAAAAATATTATAGTTCTACAAGAATTCAATTGATTGATAAATTTTACATTCAACGACAACAAAATAAATTTACCGTTTACAACTTTTCGAGCTAAAATCATCTGTTTACTCGAATTATTCGTTATATTTTTAAGCGCATAGCTTTATCCGTTTCGACAAGATTTTTCAGAAAAGAAAATGATAAACAACTCGTAGAAAAAGAAATAAAGACCCGAATGGAAAACAATAAGATTGGCAAGTAATATTTTACAGAACGAAATCAGCAATTTACTACATTTAAATCGAAAGAAGAACGTAAAAAGGAGATTGATATGTAATAATTTACAGAAATAACTCGACAGTCAATGGGATCTAAAATCGGACGAATAAACGTAAAAAAAGATACACATGAATATTTTACAGAACGAAATCGGCATAAGTAGCGGCCTCGTTAGCGTCACTACTTGATTTTTTCGACTGTATATGTGACAATGTATTTTGAAAATGTTTATTGATCTGTTCTGTTTCTTCATTTACTTCGAGGCTGGGAAGATCTTCTCGGATTTTCTCGATTAGTTGGTTCAGAATTGTCGAATTAACCTATGGAAGAGAACTATGATTTATGCTGTATAAATCAATAAAATAAAAGTTTACGCGTTACAAGTGGAACGCAGAGAAGTGGAACAGTTGTTAAGTCGAACCAATATTTTGGGTCCCTTGGATTTTTCCTTCCTTGAACTAATCATAGGATATGTGGAACTGATTTTTTCAGTCTTAAGGAGGTGTTTTCTCCTCATCGAGAGCACACCGCATGTGTTTTGATTATTCCTGAAAGATTCGTATAGCCTAAGCCTAACTGCGCGCCGAGGAGCTTATTTTGCCCAGGCTAAGTTGAGACAGGCAACTTATTTATACAATCATGAAAATAAGTTTGCATAAATTAACAATAAATTAGTGTAGATTATCATAAATTAGAATAAATTAGCATAACTTACGGATTCGTTTCCTTTCTCAAAGTAATATAGGTATCTATTCAGTATTTCAACGAATAATTGGACTTGTACTGTCGAATCCATACATTGATTAGCAATACGTAACGATTTCTTTAAACATTCCATCATGCGCTTACCGTCACGGCACAGGGACGAAATGAAATACCAAAGATGGTCTGCGTAGTCCTAGAAAATGATATTTAGCGTAAAACAGTAACAATATTTTTTTAAAGGCTTAAATAGATCAATTTTTGTAGTTTTTTTAGTCTTCAAAATCTTTTTTATCATAAAATTTGATCTCACCAACATTTGAATTAAAACTCTTTCTTACTTGATTTTAAAATCAAACGAGTTTGCGCTTCGTCTTTAGCAAAAATTTTAATAGATGCTTTTGATTTAGGTCATATTAAGCATTAGACTAGAATCTAGGCATTCTTGATATTTTGATCAGGGAAAATGTTCGCCACTCCCGATTTCCTGATTCTGATCATTTCCCCGAAATAGCTTTATTTCCGTTTTGTGGCTCCGAGAACGGACTTGATCTAGTCCAACTGGCACCATTTTATAAGCATGGTGTTAATAGCGCCTTATTTACCTCAAATTGGCACCTTCAAAGTAATTTAACAGTAAAAGTCTGCAAAGAAGTTTCTCTAAAAAAATTGGCTACATTTTATTAGTTCCAAAAGTTTCTAAATTTTTGGCATGTCTAGTTCTAAGTTTCTTATAAACTGTATCATTAGCAAAACGATGAACAACATCCCCTTCGAAAATTAAGTAAAGATCGTTAATGTAAATTATGAATAAAATAAACTACGAATAATAACGGATCAAGTTTTGACCCCTGAGGAACACCACGAAGTACGGAATCAAGTGAAGATGCTTCAACGTAAACAAACTGCTTTTGCCGACACAGAAAAGATTGATTTGAACCAATTTAGAGCGGTTCCCCGAATGCCATAGTGATGAGGTTGATGATGAGTTTCTTTCTGCGGAGAAAATTGGTTTGGGTTTGGATTAGGATCTGGGAAAGCTCTAAGATAATCGTGGGGATGGCTTAGGGGGAGCATAGGGCGGGAGAGGTTCATGGAACTTTTAACAGGTTTCAACAAAGCATAGAACAGATTGATGAAATTTCTGCACTGCTTAAGAAAAAGAAATATACACTCTGAACTTACTTTTCAACAGCGGTTGATCACAAGCAGTAAAAAGCAGTAAAAACTAGTAGGAAAATACCTGTCCAAAACAAAGCAAGTCGTTCAATACTTTGAAAGGAGAGATTATCAATATGTGAAATAGGGTCTGAGAGCTCGATCCTTGGGGAATTATCTACATTCTCTTCCATGCTTATTTACACGTAAACTATTTATTTAAAATGCTCAACGCAAATTGGAAATCACATCCCCAAATTTTTCGTTCTCAAAATCTTTTACATATGGAAATATGGAAGCTATTATTTTGGAAAGATATCGGCCCTACGTATTTTAATAAAATGACAGTAAACAAGACATTTTCAAACAATAATTTTCAATGGTTCGTTAAAGGGTTATTTATGCCCTATTATCGAAAACATAGCAAAAACCATACATCATGTCTATTAAAATTTCTCTGGTTGATTTGCTTTAGTCTACTTCTTTATTAGCCAGAAACTAGATTCTCAATTTTAGTTATTTAAAAGGTTTGTTAAAAGTTGTTAAAAGTTGTTAGTGGTTATTTTAAAAGCCAAATAACCCATAACGCAAGACTTATATTACGGTCAATATCACTTCATAATAAAACTTTCGTCAAAATTTCTTCAAAATTTCCCACCTTTCAGTTCAAAATGTTTGCAGAAATATGACCTAATGCAATTCTACCAAAATTTCCTATCGAATGAAACAATCATTTACCGATCAATGAATTTCGAATTACCAAAAATGAAAACAACTATGGCGCAGTTTTCCCTGATATACCGCGGTTCTTTTCTTCAGAACAAAGTTCTTAACCAGAGGTAAAAAGAAACGAATCGAAAAACTGCTTCTTAACGGGACTCAAAACAAATCCATGGAATCCATGGAAGACATATTTAAATTCTCCTGAATGGAAATTTGAAGACAAAATTAAAATGGAAAGCAGTGTCAAAATTGTATTCCCTTTCAGAAAGGACAAAACAAAGCTTATATAGGGCTTCTTATTTTCTCGATTCCCTGACAATGAGGAGATATAACACTAGCATTGCCCTGAAAAAGTCTGCTGTGTGCTGTTTCAGTTAGTGCTTACTTTGATATGAAGTGATTCTCTTCATTTTTTTTAAATTTGGTTTTCTTGATTAGCTAACTTTTAAATGGCCTATGATCACCCTTCAATTTGTGTCACTTGGTTGTGTAGGCCAATGAGGAAATGTAATTGCGAATTGAATTTGTAAACTGGTTACTAAATTTGTAATTTCTTCCCCAATATTTTAAAATAGTATGGCATTTGCCTCCAGGAGAAAAAATATGCGTGTAAACTAAGAAGTTCCTACAGGAATTTTATTAAGTTTAACTTTGATTAAAATTTATGATAAATGACTTTTAATCTTCAAAGTTAATTTTGTTACAATAAAATGGAATAAAGCTACTTTTCTAACGATTACAATATAAAGAATTTTCATACCATTGCTTAGCAAAGCTTGAGCAAAGATGAGCTATTATATGGAAAAACTATTTTGCCTAGTAAACTTTTCCGCTGCCACAGTAAGAAAGGGAGAGAAAAAATACAAATTAAATTGTGCATTGCATTAAATCCATAACCTTGAAATATTTCAAAATAAATGATTACAATAATGTGCAATGTGGCTAATTCTTAATAAATACCTGATACTACACATGGATGAAAATATACTTCAAAATCCACGAATAATTTCAGTGATAAACGCTCCTAGCAAAATTACTAGACTCAGATTAATGGTTACATAGTCATATCATCGAAGCTAAATATTTAATAATCATTACAAATACCTGTTAAAAATACTGTTACATAATACAATTAAAAAAAATACTATGGGTACACTAAGAACAAAATTTGAACAGAGGTGAAAACTATTTACCTGTTAGCTCAGTCGTTCAACAGTCATGCGTTTTGTTATCTCCGAGAGTTTTTAAAAAGACTCTATATCTTTGCAGATGATTACTACGTGGACAGCACCATTTACTTCATAATTTCTGTTTCAAAACCTGACTAATGGAAAACGCCTGAATTTTAGAAAAACATGACAGAAAAGACAGAAATGAAGAGTTGTTTGCAAAATTTCTTTAAAAAATTCGGAGTTGAATAAACAGAAAGTCAAAAGTCAATTTTTTTTCTTTAGCTATATACCTTAAATGAGTAAATGTATGGTACCTCAAATAAAAAATTAAAAAAAACTGCAGCGCAGATGGAATATCCGCAGTGACGTAAAATGAAAAAAACAAACAACCCCAAAACGCACACGAAACATGAAAGAACTAATTCTACAGAAAATAAGAAACTTTCCTTGTCAGAACTTTTAAAAGACGAAATTATCCTAACCAACACACTCAACGTCATTCAAATATTATAGGTTACAGTATTGAACGTAACTAAGATTCTAAGAAAAATCCTAATTCTGTTTTCTTATATCATCTATAGACCACCAATATGTGAATGATCGTTTCGATCACTCGTAACGATCGCACTGGTTAGGCTGTATACTTACATGGTTATATCGCTGCATTATTAACCTTACACTTTTAAAACACCAGTACAAAAACGTTGTTAAAAATATTAATACACAAAAAATCAAAAATATTACTAAATGTAAAATATGTGCGTGATTATGACATATATTGTGGTGTTGTGCTAAACCTTTGGGCGACTAAGACGTAACCTCTGGTATCATGTGCATTGTTAGTTGGGTTTTTTCTACCGGCTCCCACTCAACCAGCTCAATTTACTAAAATCTTCACCTGGAAAAAAGAGTTTGAAAAAATTATTAAAACCAGAGTTGTTTAAACCTTGAAATTTATATAAATCAATTTCAAAATGACCATTCCCAGCGATGCTACATTCAACCATTATCAAACTGACTGATTTTGGGAAAAGGATTTTATAAAACTTTGTATCAGAAACTTTATATGATGAATGATAAAAAGAAATGAATCCAAGAAAGGAGTCCTGTCTATTTTGTATCAAAGGGGCAATGCATTGTTCTAACCTTGATAAAGAACCCGCAGTCAATTCCCAGATATAGCTAGGAGCATACTCCTACAGACACAAATATTGTAATAGGTGTTTCATCATATATTGCTGGTGAATTTCAATGTAATGTTTGAACAGACTTAGAAATACACCAAAAGAAAGAAATAGAGTGACTTTTACAGTAGCTTTCGCTTCTAAACAGGCAAAACAGTTTATTTGAGCGTCTCTGCAAACAATCCACCTTGAACCTGAAACTGAAAATTTTCTGACCTCCTACATTAGCAACGTTTCAAAAGAAAAATAAGTAAAGCTTGCATGCAGTAAATACTACTACTAACTTTTTAAATTTAAACTAGATCTAGTCCATTTTTGGCAATTCGGAAAGAAGAGGACCTCTGACCAAAAGTACAGTAAATTTCAACGGAGCGGCAAATCAGAGAATAGACTAGTGGTAATTGCAAATCTGTTCGTAATTTTTAAGAGGAGAAATCACAACTACCCCAACGAATACTTTGGGGGTTGGGGCGGCATTTGTCTGATCTTCTTTCATATATTCGAGTGAGCAGGGGGTTATATTTTTTTAAGTTTTATACAAACCGAGAAAACTTCATTTCGAAGTTAGCTAGTGCAGTGAATGTTAAGAGAAAATTCATAAAAACTGAAGGTTGAAAACAATAGTTGAAAATATGTCATGAGAAGGAGTGTTGCATACAGAGGAAGTAGTAGGTACTGTGTTTTATCTTTCAAAACTGTTTTACCAAATACCCAGAATCTAAAGGGAGCTAGCCAGCCAGTTTAAAAAGTGAGAAAGCACAAATTTTTTTATTGGCTATAGATTTTCTCCTATCCATTTACTCTGCATTGGATATTTGTTTTTCATATTTTTGCAGGACTAGTTAGCTAGCTAGCGCGTAGCACCTACTCAGCTCAGCAAGTAAAATGAAGTTACTGCGAAATGTCTTTTGTCTTCTCCAGAACTAGCTAAATTTAAGGGGTGTCTATAATTCCAGTGTGGTTTCCATGTTCTACTCACGCCAGAGATTGATTTTCAGATTTTTACCCCAGCGTCAACATTTCAAATTCCAATTCAGTATTTTCGGCAACATACTTCCCAACAGTAGCACAATTTTCATAGCTATATAGTACGTATGAGTTTTTTCAAAACGTTTTGTCCATGACTAGGCCAGGAAAGCTTTTGAGAGCCCCTACTATATATAAACCTGCCTTGTTTCTTAGAGTTATTTAAATACATACAGGGTTGTGTAATCTCTACGCCTAAGGCAAAAGATTATGATTTATGTCATGAAGATAAACCGAGCCAAAATTTCTGTTTGCCTTTGCATCGTCAGGCTAGAACGGCAACTAAACTCTGGAGTGTTCATGCCTCAGATCTCTGGGGATGAAGTGCATGAAATCCACACTGGTTATAATTGCAGACTTGCATTTGGTACATACAATTGAGGATAGGTAGCTACCATTTCACTATCCTCTGTGGTAATAAATCCTAAATAAAATTATACATATGACAAGGTTTTTCTTTGACTTTTCCTTAGTTTTCCTTAGACACAGAACATTAATCTTCAAGAAATATTTGGGGAAAATGAAGTATGCCAATCTGAGCAACAAAGGTAAATGTACTGTTCCATATTGAATGATTGGTGTTGCATGCTTTTGGAGTTTATTTACCCTTGAGCAATAAGAGCACAATTTCACTTTGATAAATTTACTTTGTGGGCTCTGATGTGGCAACTACAATCAGACTCTCAACACAGACCGTGCTTTCCTGCAAACTTGGTGTGTGAATTTATGATTGCGTTTGCCCTCAAATATATACAATCAACATTCTTCTTTGCTAAAAAAATAATAAAAATAATAAAGTAACGAAAGAGCATTGAAGTCATTCATTTTGAATAAGAATACTTTTCCCTCAAGAGTAATTTTTAGTTGTAGTTTGATCAAAATCTCATAAACCCACTTAAATTATGCCTGATTAAAACATTTTTGCGAAATCAATTCACTGATTATTCATTAATTTGACTGCATTAAAATATTGTCCATTTCAATTTTGAATTTGACCAATTAATAGACTTTTTGTTAAAATTTTTATGAATTCCTAATTTGTTCTAGCTCTTACGTGTATTTTTGTTAATTTAAATTTTCAATTTGCCCGTTACCAGGCCCGCAGCAAAGTTTGTTAAGTTAGAGGGGGGACTGAAGTTACCATGGTTCAGGCGGGGTTAGGGGGTTAGTTACCATGGTTAGGGGGGGGGGCTGAAGTTACCATGGTTTAGGCAAACATACCAAGGAAAACTTTAGAAATCTTGACCTCAAAAATGACTAAAATGGCATAAAAATTCAGAATTTTAATACTATATTGCTGGTTGAACTTCTTTCAATCAGGCAATTGTAAAAGATCTTTTAAATTCCTAGGCAAAAGCCACTTTGCTTGGCAAATAGTTTGGGTGGGCTTCAGCCCCCCAGTCCTCCTAGTTCTATGGACTCGTACACACAGCAATGGCATTATACAGCATGAAGGTACCTTTTGGCACGGAAATTTTTGGAGCGCACTGCGCTTCTTGTTTATATATATCGCTTCATAATTATATTTATTTTCTATAAGCTCAATCCAGAATTTAGTTGGGATTTTCAATATGACAATGTCAATAATTTGGAAGCTTTTTTGGATAATGGTTTTTAATTTCGTTTTGAGTTTATTACCTTATTCAAAGGGAGCAAACTTTCAAAGGTTCTCGCAATTAGTTATTATTGACTTCTATATGTACTAACGTTTGTCAAAAAGAAGAAAAAAACAGTTTTCTCTTTTTAGTGTGATTAAATCTTTTGATCAAAAGTTTCCCTGATTTGAACTCTTAAGATGCAATAGTCCATTTTAAGAAGTATGAAGTGATGCCTTATTATTGTCACATCAACACATTATATGCTTTTTTATAAAAACAGTTTTATAAGAATACAAGCCTAAGATTTTAGGCGAAAATTAGAACCAGCTAGGCTCATGATAACAAAAAGGAAGTAAGGACACCTTTCATTCTCACATTTATAGAACAAATATTGATATATACAGGTGTAAATAACAATGCCTCAAAAATATCTCAGCCTATTTTTGGTTTAAAAAATAAAAAGACCCAGGCTCAAGTTGGATTTTAAATACTGGTTGGCAAATTCTCGAAAACAGTTTCCATCAGTTTTATAGTTTATTAATTCCATGTTTACATAGGCTAATTTTTTATAGCATAACTTTTTTATCGGATAGGAAAAATTTAAATCATAAAAACTGGGATAGATGAATGATTTGATAAGGATCATGATCACAATTTCTAGAAATTAATAGTCAATAAAATCTGATTTCCTTTCCACCTTTTACTCCAAAAAGTATAGCACCTCAGTAGAGCAGAGACAGCAAGAGGATAACTACACGACCCTATTTTGATTTTGTTTTTTTGGCTCTAGAGCTGCTTCTCAAAGATATTTTTTTTCAAGAAGATAATATACGGTATCCATTTATAGTTTAGCTAAGTAAACCTATGTTTGGATTTCAACTTTTTTAAATCCAGAGAGATGTGGGACAAATCTTAGGATACCTGATAACAGATCTCGCCAGATCTGAAAAATCTGGGGAGAGATACCTTGTGAATGCACTTTATGAAAGATGACAAATAGGTAACTTTGTATGACAATCTAATAATTTAGTTAATACTGTGGCAATTTATAAATCAAAACTCATTTCGTTTAGTGTTGAGTGCGACATGCACTGGGGTATGGGCCACTTTGTAACTTTGGATTTTGTGTCCTTGGTGTAGCTGAGTCCTGAGATAAATTCTAAAAAAGAAAAATTTGTAACTGGGATATATAAAAAGAAAGAAGTATTGCTTTGAAAATTGAAAAAACACTCAATGAAGCACCATAACCTTTATGAAAATATCATTTTTAGAGTTTTTTTTATATTAATATGCACCAAAAATTATTTTGGCTGCACTTGAAGCCAAAATGAGCTCTGCGCTTCAAGTAACTAGCTAGCTGATATTATGATATTATAGCAGCTAGTAAACAAGTACACGTTCCTACAAACTTTATAAATCTGGTTGGACTTTTAGCTCTGTAGCATTGAATATTACCAGCAGAGAACTTCACCATAATCAGCCAGTGTTGAAATATACGTCCAAATCCTCAATATACAAATAACAAGAAATTCTATAACTGCTACAGCAGAATACTAATACTAATAAAGTAAAATTATATTACTTACATCAAAAACAACAGCAAGAGGAAACTAGCAAGCTAAAACACTGTATTCTTTCTCGCCTCGCTCCTGACTTGTTTCTGAGAGATAATTCTTAAACACTACAATGACATCGCGTGGACATGACCCCTTGGGAAGTTACATTTTCGACAGAGGATACAATAGAGCAGAACTCGAGATCAAAGAAAAGCCGCTGCACAGAATACCGTGCAGTAGATCGATTTTTTGAATAGAAAAAGTCACATGACTTTTTAAAAATCCGCTAGTCTCTATTTCAATCGCATTCAGCTGCGTCGTAAAAGTATCGGGACTAGATTTCTAGTGTAAACACAATGAGAGCAATGAAAAAAAAGCAATGGATCTCCTTTACAAAATTATTTTCCTCATATGTTAGAAAACCATTCTGTTTCCCTTCCCTTCATTCTGTTTCCCAGACTACAAACTGCTCAGAATAAATGTATCCGTTTTTGTTTACAACTTGATAAGAGAGAACATATAGATTTTGATAAATTTGAAAAAATTAACTGGCTCCCTGTACAAGACAGATTTATACAGATGATTAATGTGAGTGTTTTTAAGTTCTTTAAAGGTCAATCGCCTGATTGTTTAATTGAGATTTTCAATCCCCAAAACGTTCGAAGAGAGTCTGGGAAATCTTTTCTCAAGCTAAATTTACCATCTTTCAAAACTAATTATGGGACTGGACTGGTCTTTCCTATCTAGAACTGATCTTAACAAAACCTGAAAGGATAAAGAATTTGCAAATAGTTTCAAACATGCCTTGAAAAGCCATTTCTTTAACATTAATAAAAGTAAAGAAAACGACATTTTTTTGCGAAATAACCCACAATTTCATTATTTTTATCATTATTTTTTTAGTACATATTATTATTACTGTTATTATTATATTATATATTATTTTATTGTCACTATTATTATTTTTATTTTTATTATTATTATTACTATTTACTATTATTATTATTATTTTTATTCATTTATTTATTTATTTACTTATTTTTCTCAAATAATTTTTTTTTGTTTCTTTCTTTCTTCCGGAGACAACAATGGAAATCAGGTCTTTTGGAAATCAGGACTTGTTTTGTGTCATCCCTGTCACCAACTCCTGTAAATTTTCTTTCATAGGTTTTTTAATTTAGTTTGTATTTCATCTTGTAATCTTTAGTATGACTTTTTTTTACCATTTTAATTGTAATTTTTATCTTCTATTGGTGACGAAATATATCTATCTATCTATCTATCTATCTATCTATCTATGTTCCAAACATTCCTACAGACAAGTTCCAGATGCTTAATCTGAACATAAATGGCCACACAGAGCAGTTTCTGAAAACCAAATTTGAGGAGTGGTATGACGAGCATATCCCAAAGAGGGTAAATGGTGGGAACAGGATTTACAACGTGAACATCCCAATAAAGCTGTCAATCATAAAACTAATTCATGCTAAATGGACTATTGGTCTCTATGACTATTTTTGCAGCAACAATAAAATGATTCTCAAATCATTCGACGTAGCTGGTATTAAGCAGATCATGGAAATCCAGTTGCCAGCTGAAAACCCGTTTGAAGATATGTTATAAAAAGCAAATATTGTTCTTTGTTTAATTGAAATTACTGTTTTATCCAGTCCTTCCTGTTGTTAAACAGTGTATATTGTTTGTGTTTGAGGTAAAATGGTAACAATTTAGAAATACTGTGAAAATAAGAATGTTTCAAATTTTTCGTCACCTTGGAAACAAATTGTTTCCCTAAGCCAAATTTTCATATACCCTAAAATTATGAGGGGGATGGTCAAATTGCTAAATTTTCTCATTTAACAATAACCTTTACGAGCAAATTGATGGTGTAGGTATGCACAGCTCCGTTGGATCAGTATAGGCCAATATCATCATGACCGAATTTGAAGAATTAATTGTAAAGCCATTTATTGCCTCAAATTTAATCAAATTCTACTGTAGACATGTACGCAACATACTTCTTGTTATCGGCCTGAAAGATACAAAAGCTCTATACAATGCCTCTAATAAATTTGACAAATCAATCCTGTTTACTATAGACACATTTGAAAACAAAGTACCTCACTTTTTAGACATTCAAATATCTCCAGATGGCTTATTTATCTTCAGAAATAATACCAATACTGGGCTATATACGAATTTCGACAGTTATGTCACCTGGTTCTTTTGAATGCCTTGGATAGGAAGCTTGACACATGGAGCTTACAAGATTTGCTTTAATAACGAAATTAACGATGTTATAAGAAATATTAGACCGTTTGATTCTTGAAACAGTTTCCCAAAATATGTTGTCAACAGATTAATTAGAGAGGCATGTGATAATTATTCAAACAAGCACACAATGATCAAAATGAAAATAATAGAAACGAAAATATTGTGCGGTTTGTAATGCCTTACATTGGTCAAAACGTACATAACATAGTGCGAACATTGAATTGAAAACTGAACCCCTGTCACAAGAAAAAAGTTCATCTAAAACTTGCCACACACTTCTCTACATGCAAAGTTGATCGCTTCACTTCGATGAAAGACCACACTCTTAAAGAACACTGATCTAATTCTATAAAAACTATCTTTTAGAAAGATATACAAAAAAACGTATTAATATTTGAGATCACCCATGATCCAGAACTTAAAAAGTTCTGAAATTCCACTTGGTGCAGTGATCAAATGGAAACCAAGCCATTACATCAAATATTAATGGGGCGATGTAATTATAGGGAAAAGGGAAATGTAATTAGGCAACAGGCAAGGGCATTAGGCAAAGACAATAGGTAAAGGCATTAGACAAAAACATTAGGCAATAGGCATTAAGCATTAGGCAAAGGCAAAGGAATATAGGCATTAGGCAAAGGCACTAGGCAGAGACATTAGACAAAGACATTAGGCAAAGGCATTACAAGGCATTAGGAATACATCGCCCCATTAATATTTGATGTAATGGCTTGGTTTCCATTTGATCTCTGCACCAAGTGGAATTTCAGAACTTTTTAAGCGCTGGATCATGGATGATCTCAAATATTAATACGTTTTTTTGTATATCTTTCTAACAGATACTTTTTTTATGGAATTTCAGCTATATTTTATGTCTTTATTAAAAGGCGCACATATTTATCACAAAAGTTAAAGACACCAAATCACAATGCTAAGATTTCAAGGTCAAGCTTAACTGTTATTACTTTGATTTTCTATTTCTACTACAGGGACCTATTTCTACTGCAAAAATTATATATTCAAAAAATATATCATCCCTAAAAAGGGGGGGATGATCAAGAAAGTTATCTACAAGAAAAAATCGTTTAAAAAACATGTCCTATGGATGGTTGAAATTGATGCCCTAGAAATTGCTGACTCATCTCAGTTTTGGGGTAAAAATTAACCAATCAGATTGTTTAAAACTAAAATTTTAACCCACTACAAAATGCAAAGTCAGCAATCTTAGGAAAACACCACAACGTGATTGGTTCTTGAAACCATCCATAGTAGCATTAATTTTTGAGCAAAGCTTTCATCACTTATCACCAGAGAATGGCAAAAGTTATTGTTCATTTGCTGCAAACGTTTGTTCTTCAAAAATATATGCATATATACTATAACAGCTGAAAAAACTTGAATTCGTTCACTTTCACTTTCAAACATTTAAGTCAAATATATCTTTACAATCCTTACAAAATATTTTTAAAAACGCAGTAATATAAGTGCAGCAGATTGTTGCAGTTTACTCAAATGAGGAAAAGTAACCATACACAATCTGCTAGCATAGTTTTATAATAAATACAAGGTTTTTCTAGACAGTAGATATAGATAAATAAAGAAGTATAATCAGTATATAATCGAAATGGAAACTTGTTATCTTCAAGGAATCATGGTGGTTGACACAAAAATCATTACGTAAATGGTGGTGCAAGGTATAGAAACTTAAAGTGAAATGACATTCTTAGAAAAGGTTTAATAGGTTTGGAATCCCCTCTTTCTCTTTCTCTGCCAACCAAAACATGAAAAAAATCAGCATACCAAACCAAATATCTATCTAACAGCGAAGGATAATGAGTGTTTGTTTATGATTTTGTTTATATCTACTTTGAGCAATGAAATGTCTTCCATTTTAAAATTTTACAATAATATGGGATTATTAGGCTTGTATTTCAGCTTCAAAAATATTTAAATTTATATGCTGAAAATTGCTTAGACTGAAAATTATAAATTGTAGACTGGTGGCCAAGCTCTCTATTCTTGATAGAGAATGTACATACAGATAATAAAATTGATACATCGAGTTTTTTTTTTCTTTTTTTTTAAAAAAAAAATCTTTCACAATTCAAAAACATGCAGGAGAGGTGTCTGAAGAAAATTATTTACAAAAGCAAGAAGCTAATAATAAAAACAGGGAAAGATCAGAACTTATCAGCTGCCTGCCACACAGAAAAACGAAGAATAGCTGAGTGAGCTGGCATTCGATTTTGTTGCTATAAACAAAACCACAGCAATTCATATGCTAAGAGGGATTTTTTAACTCACGTGACTTGGATACTTGAAAACAAAGTGGAAAAGGATCAAAAACTGTAATTTTATGAAGTTAGAAAGTAAAGATTAACGGTTTCCTCTCGATTCCAAAGTTCGACCTTATCTTTCTGTAAAATTTTGGAATCTCAGAAGCAATATTTTATCAGATACCCAAAGCAATTTTTTTAACGATTTTTTGAATTCCCCAGTTGTCATTCTATCCTCTAAGCATTTTGAGGTAAAGTTTTATATATCCCTGAAACTTCAATATATCTGGTTTCCAATTGAGGATGAAAGTTTTAACAAATATGCAATTTTCAAAGAGATATAGCCAATTTTCCAACATGTAGTCAAAAAGAAATTGGTGTTTTCTGAAAATCAAAAAGTGAAAATATCTTTTAAGGCCTTAAATTAAAAAGTGACGAAAAAGGGTCTGTAGATTTTTATTTACTTTCATATGCTTTTTAATGACCAGAAATGACCAAGAAAAAGCTGAAAACAGGTTTTCCCATCTTTTCCGCCTTTATCTGTTATTAGAAAATTTCTCGATTTAAGAAGAAAAAATGTTTTTCAAATACGGACATCTTACTTGTCCTGCCTGAAATGATAAACATATTGGTAAAAACAAAAAGAAATTCAGATCAATGTTCTGTAGAAAATGCAACCTGCAAAAAAGCCCAGTATTTAATCACTTGACAAACTGCCTTTAGTATTGCAATCTCAAGAGAATATTATTGATTGGTTTGGAAGATGTTGATTATGAATGACTGGTTTGGAAGATCTTGAGTATGATGATGACAGCACATCTACTGTAGATTGTTTGGAACAGATTGTTGCTTAAAGAAGCGTATTTGAATACTGGATAGTCTCTAAGGAATTGGCGTTGTTTTAATTGATAACATAATTAATTTTGAAATTTACGTTTTTTACTTTATTTTAGCTCTACACTTTCTAAATTTAACATTAGTATTCTGAAAGTTAGATAATTTTATTTTTTTACAAATTTGTCGTTATACTTCCGGAATATCTGGAATATCACGGCTTCAGTATATTGCTAAACTCTTCTTTTCCATTACCATTATACAGCTTGAAAGATATAGTAAAAAATACTATATTTTTCAAGCTGTATAATGGTAATGGAAAAGAAGACTTTAGCAGACAAACATTGAAAAGTTTACATAAGGTAGAAGACAACTCAGGAGAGCAAAGTTTCAGGACGGTAACTGGAATACAGTCAGGACCAGCAGCTGAGGAAGAATCAAGTTGGGAAATGACCTTACCGACCCGTTTCGGTATAATGGAGATGCTTTGAAGAGAACTATTGGAGAAAGAAGGGATATGAGGAAGATGCCCAGAAAAAGGTAGCAGTAAATAGGTAAAGATCTGAATTATCTCTGCCAGAAGCAATTACATTATGGAATGAAAGAGAGGAGGAATAGCAGATTTCCTTTTGTCGGAAATGCTGTTGAAGATCTTTCAAATCTTTTTATAATATCAAGATAATTGTGCTTTGCAGTCTGCAGATCATTCCTGCAGCGACTAAAAGCAACTGAAAAGAGCCTCTAGTTTTCAGCAAAGTTGTCAGGACAGAAGAGATAAAAGAAGTGGCTGCGATTAGTAATCGCTATGGTACAAGCAGGAGAAAACTAAGGTGAATAATGCAGTCGAAACTGACACTTCCGGTAAGGAACAAAAGCATCAATGCCAGCCTGGATCCACTCGATGACAATGGTGGTACAACCCTGAACCGGTAGTGAAGAGTTATGAGATATTTGGGGCATCACGCAAGATATTATGAAAGAAATCCCAGCAAACAAGATGGTAGTTGTAAGAAATGCAATGAGAAGAATGGTTAGTAGCTGGGCTACTTGAATACTGTAAAGAGATGGAAACCATAATATGATCAGAACTTCCGAAAAATGGTCAGGAGAGGCTTTCCAAGAATAAGAGTCAGAAACCAGGCAACGATCAAGCAAAGAAAGAAAGTGGTGATCATTGTCTGAAAAACGAGTAGGGAAGATTACACACGGAGAAAGATTCTAAAGATTTACAAAAATTAAAAACCTCTACACCAGTACCATCTCTGGATGTTGTTCCAAACCATTCAGAACGATGGACGTTGAAATCACCACAGACAACGTTTGCATAGAGATTGTCACACAAAATCCTGTCAATACAGATAGAAATGCATCAACAACAGAACAATCCTGAGTTGAAGGAGAAAATTAAAGGTGGATTAATGCAGAAGAGCAATTCGAAAACACAAATAAGAATGAGCAAGGGATTCAAATTCTGGAACACGAGCTATAGGAATAGTGTCTCGAACATAAATGCCAAGGCCATTTATGTGTTTATTAGAGTCCAAACAAATAAGATGATAAGACAATCAAACATAGACAATCCATTTATGTGGGGAATGCGCTGCTTTATTTAATTTTTTCAGAAAAAAGTATATTTGAATATTTACTAGATTTACTAACATGGATTGTTCTGATGAAAATTACTTAAAAAATGCCAATTTACTGATACACAAATCCGATATCCTGCAGCTCTACTCTCATGGGACAAATTCTCCATACTTTTGGTAGGCGAGTTAAGTTTGTCATAACTTGCACTGTATTTAAAATACCAGTTCACATTTACTTAAAGTCTGTAAAGTAAAATATTTTCTTGTAGAGTTTACTCACCAGATCTGTATGGATTCTTCTTTGGACCTCAAATCAATCAGAATTGTCTAGTACGGGATTTGTAATGGCTGCTAGGTGTGGCACTTATTGGAGGTGAATGGACTCATATGAGGACACTTGTAAGTGGCGTTACAGCTAACTTTTTTCATAAGACAACCACCAGAGTTTGTTCAAATATCTATCAAAGCCTAACATTTAGAATTGTGCATATAAAGTTCTTTACTTTTGAAGACTGTTATACATCAGAGACTGTTGAAGAGTTATAGACAGGAATATTTAATAACTCTAAGAATATGGATATTTAAAATCTGATCTTCTAAACCCCAACATTCTATTCTAGCAACAGCCTACCGTCAAACTCAAGAGCAACATTTTCACTTAGAACTTCAATGACACAATATTAATATTTCAAGTTCAATTTCAATTACACAATGTTTCAATTACATTTAAATTGTTTCTTAAAAAGATTGTTTCATTCCTATTTTATTGAGAATACCGACATAAAAGAAAAACAGTAAATTAATACAAAATAAAACTGAATCAACCTCTGTTTAAAATTTAAAAAAAATGCCTACTTACACAGCCTGGTATAGCCTTTAGTACTGGAGTATCTGTGATAATATGATGATAAGTTTGTGCTTCTTCATGATACTGGAATAATGAATCTTTAATAACAGACAAATATGCATACCCATCATTGCATTTAAGGCGGAGGTGATTACCTTCTTTGATCAGCTTTGCGTTTGGTACTTTAGGAAGGGCTATAAATCAGTTACAAACATAAACGAATGCAACGCACAAACTGATTTGTATTTGGAATTTTAGTTAAAAGCAAATTAATTTACCACAAATGGTTATTTCTTATTCAATGCAATTTATGATTATTAGCTGCACGCAGCGTCGCCCGACGCTGAAGCATCGTATTGGCAAGAGATCGCTGCTCAATCCCTTGCCAATAAATCAAGCATTTAATGACGGCAGTTAGGCCTGCTGACGCAGTACAGGTCATGTTATAGAAAATTTTGCAAATTGAATTTCTATTGATGCCATAAGCCGTTGCCACAGCAAGAAACTGTCAATAATGGCCCCAAAAATGCAGGACCATTTGGAGTATCCGTGTACCAAGTTTGGTCACTAAAGGCAAATCAGAGGTGAAGTTATGGAAAATTTTCCCCATTGCAATTAATCTCTGTTTTCTATACGAAACGTTTCATACGAATAGCACCAGGAACATTGGAGTGGTTTCTCCCGAAAATTTTTTGATGTTTTCTGATTGGTTTTTCTTTAGCATAGTTTTGAGCCAATGAGAAACTTGTATTTTGCTTTCGTTTTCCAAATAAGGAAATCACATGACCATATTTAAATCTCACACTACGCAAATTATATATAGACTAGCAATATTAGTTTTAGTTAGAGTGGATAATAAATGTTTTTTCTTTAACATGGCAGGATGCAAAATCAAGGAAAATTAAGAAAAACAATAAGAAAATGTTTTTCGACACAACTGTCATTTTCAGATTTTTCAGAGAGAGAGGGTGAGAGAGAGAGCTTCATTTTGGTGAAAAAAGTTTTTGAGATAACATTCATTCCAAAAACAACAAAAATAGTTCCAAAAAGGTCACTTTTGTTTGCTAATTTTTCCTGGTTACTTCTGTCTTAATTTCCAAGGTATCAGTTCATAAAAGAAAAGAGAAGATAAATGAAAAGCCCAAATGTAATTTAACAAATGTAGTTTGAGTAACTGAGAGATAAAAAAAAACTAATCAATCAATCAAAAAACTCAAGTTTAAATGTGGCGCTCAATGGAGGTTAGAACGTCTTACAAATCGAGGCTGTCACTTGGTTGCCACTAACTTTAAAATTCTGTACATAAATAACATGCAACTATAATAAATCTTATGGTATCTTACAAGATTTTGTTTTTTATCAGTTATTATAACTTCTAAATTTCCCAATTGCTATATTTAACCAACATTTTCGTTAAAACAATGATAACCCTTCTGAAAACAAATAAAAGTTTTGAAGCAAGGCTTGGAAAAATATGTTCAGTGAGGTAAGAGTACGAATAAGAAGAAAACTGAGGAGATGGTAACTCATGGAAACATTTTTAGGTAGGTTTTCCAGGAACAAGGAGGGACGTTTTTAAGGGGGGGGGTTCAAATACATACTACAAACTGTGATAATATTTTACCTGTACATTTTCTGCCACTACCAGTATATTCATCATTACAAGTGCATGTATAACTTCCAGCAGTATTGCTACACTGTGCATTCTCATCACAGTCATGAGCATTTGAAAAACATTCGTCAATATCTACAAAAATAAAAAGCTTCGTATTTTATTTCTTATACATATATTTTTCTTATATATAAGGTTGAAATAAGGCTCCTACTGATGACTGCTTAGCAGACCCATTTATCGGTGACTCTGCCTTATTTCTAATGTGTGGTTAGTATAGGACAAGGAGTTGCAACTAACAATCACACATTATTGGAATTGTCGTTTATATTTGTTGTGTGTGTTACAGATTACGTCAAAGATGATATTC